>JAHWFO010100943.1:1490057-1531404 GCA_023313115.1 Rhysida immarginata | reverse complement strand
TACATTGCATCTAACTGACTGCAATTCTCAAACTGACTGAATTACATTGCATGTATTGACATCGCAAGGTTTGGCATCATTAAAGATTTTCCCTATGGCTGGCATAACAGAATGGCAATATCTGATTCTAAATTTAGTGTTAAAATACTTCCACTGCAAATTTAATAATGACTGTTATTTCAAATGACTGTTATTATATAAATACGGGAACGCATTTTTTTATAACTTTTTTTTTCTTATAACCTGATGTATTTAGTATTGGCAATAAACCTTCAGCAAGTAGATAAAAAGCTTCATTTCTTTCTATGCTGTATTCTGTTGAGTTTTTAGTGCAATATGGCTGAACTAACAGAATTCGAACATGGGTAAATTGTTGGAGCCCGCATGGTGGGTGTTTCTGTAACAAGGTGTCTGAAATGTTTGGTGTTTCAAGAGGCACAGTATCCAAGATTACAACTGCATACATCAGGAGTGGGAAAACCAAGTCTGATAAACATCAGCGTGGACGAAAAAATGTATTGGATGATCGAGACAAACGAACACTGCGTAGGATTGTGGTACGTAATAAGAAGACTACAGCTGCAAAAGTTACTGCAGAACTGAATGCCACCCTCACAAACCCTGTCGAAAAACAGTTCGAAGGGAACTCCACAAACAGGGTATTTCTGGACGTGCTGCAATCCCAAAGCCACTGATCACTGATCGCAATGCTAAAATCCGAAGAAAGTGGTGCCATGTTCATAAAACCTGGTCTTTGGAGCAATGAAAAAAGGTCATATGGTCGGATGAGTCTTCGTTCACACTATTTCCAACTGCTGGCCGAGTTTACGTCTGGAGAACACCAAAGCAAGCTTGTTTGCAGCCAACAGTAAAACATGGTAGAGGTTCAGTCTTGGTTTGGGAAGCAATATCGTGGTATTCTGTCGGCCCTATCGTTACCCTGCAATGCCATATCACTGCCAAGGACTATCTCAACGTTTTGTGTGACCAGGTTCATCCGAAGGTGCAAACTTTGTTCCCCAAAGGCGATGCCTTTTACCAAGATGATAAGGCGCCGGTTCACACAGCTCGCATTGTCCAGGACTGGTTTTCTCAGCATGAGGGTGAAGTGTCACATCTGCCATGGCCCCCACAATCACCAGATATTAATATTATTGAGCCTTTGTGGTCTGTTTTGGAAAGAAAATTGCGAGCACGCTATCCACCTCCATCATCATTGAAGGAACTTGCCATTGTTTTGCATGAAGAATGGTACAAGATTCTCTTACAAATCATACAGGATCTCTATTTGTCTATTCCAAGGAGGCTCCAAGCTGTTCTACAAGCCAAGGGTTATCCAACTCCATATTAAAGATGATATGTTTTTTGTTAGGTGTTTCCATATTTTGTCCAACCCCTGTATTTAGACAATAATTCGATAGATATATTAAAAGATACCTTTAGATGTGCTTTAAATATTATTCTGAGAAATTTTCAAAGTTACCATTGCGGTGAAATGAATCGGGAGTGTCAGAAATGTCATGCAAAGCATTTTGGATATTTATTGTTTTATCTGTGTTTCATTCTTCAAGTTTATTAATAAGCAAGATTGAGGCTAGAACAATAACACATATATATTTTTTTTCTCAGAAATGTGATCGAATTTCGATCATTGGGGGATCCTAGCTATGATAAATTAACCTGTTGATAATTGTGTAAGGGAGTACCGATTACATTTCTTTGTATTAACTTTAATTACTTTATGTTTTCTTTAAAGTTATCTTTAATTACGTTTTTAATCTCCAAATTCTAGTTCTTTTAAAAACTAGTATTAATAAAATAGTTGAATCAAAAAAATCTCGTCTCACACCTGTGTCAATGGTTATGAATTTTATTATTTCTATAGATAATAATACCTAACAGTAATATTCTTTGATGGTGTAGTGGGTTCTTTTTGTTAGGGGTTCATTTTGTTTGTGGGTTCATTTTGTTCGGTTTTAATTACACAATTTAAAGATAGCTGGTCACACCCTGAAATGATAGTCTTATTTATCGTATAGTTAATCCATTTGGTTGGAATAAAGATCTGGTCAAAGGTGTCCGTTTTTAATGTTGAAGTCCCTAGCGATAATGTTTATTTACTTGATGTCTAAAGATTGTATAATGTTCACTAGGTCGGTGATTGGGGCATATGTGGGTCTGTAGATGTCTAGGATTGTGATGGCGAGATCGTTTTTATTGCATTCTAATGCATGTGTTAGATGTATTAGTCCACCGTTGGTTCCCTTACGTTTGACGCGGCAGTTCCCGTTGTTGGTAGTTAAGATAGCGACCCTCCACCTCGGGATTGCCAATCGGGTCTATGTATGATGTAATCAAGAATGTTTTTATGTCCATCCTCATGCATCGGTAAGCCAGGATTCGGTGATGACGACGATGCCCGCGGTGTTCCAAATTTGAATATTTTCTTAATTTGTTCGTACTTGATAGAAAGTTTAAGTATGCCAGTGAAATAGTATAAGTCTGACTAAGAGTTCTATATTTGAGATACTGAGTATTTTTGGATTGTTTATTATAGTTCTGGCGTCCTCACATATATCTGAGAACTATATGCGTCATCAGTTAAATTTGGGTTCGGCCACGAAATTCTCGGATGAACATCCATTGAGCCATTTGAATGAAGTCTTCTTGTGTCCCGGACTTTGATTCTTACGAAAAAGTAGTGCGAAGTCTTGTTGTTTTTAGTTTTCCAGCGACACATTCTACGACTTTTACTCTATGGTCCTTTAGCTCAGTCGCTAATTGGGATGGTGTCATAGAGTCTGCCAAGTTTCGTATACACAGTCTTGTAGTTGTGTTAAGTTTGGTTGGCAGGCTCCAGTCTTCTGACTCTCGAGTTAATTGGATACTGTTTGTCTATTCTTATGCTGGGCTTGAGGCATTGCAGCGGGGTTTGGCTGTAATTCTGGTAGAGTCCGAGTATAATCTTCCCCGATGGTTTTTATATAATACGTCACTTACTTAAATGTATTATTTTTAGATCATAATTTTAAATATGAAAATAAATACAATATATGCGCATAAAGTACAATATTAGGAAGAGTTATTAAAATACAAAATATTTGCTTGCTGTATTTTATGTTAATATTTACTTCCTTCGCTATATATATAAGCGAGGAGTATTTTTTTTTCTTTTAGCATTTTTTGGAATAATTTCTAGATGCGGGTAAATTTATTCTTAAATCATGCTTCAAGAACTTCTCAAATCCGTCGAGATAGGAGCGAATAAAGAGAATATGTTTTACAATTTTACCTTGCCTCTTATTAGATGTTTTTCCCCCTTATTTAAATTTTTTATTTTCCTGAAGTTTTTCATTTCTTTTACTAACGTAAGATAGCAAGGAAGCTCATTTTTTCTATCCCGATAAGGTTTTCTTAACGGATGCATCTTTAATTAACAATTTGTTGCATTATAAGAAACGTCTTCCACAGAATGTTGCAGCACTATAAACAGCTATTCGTTGGCTTTTAATTAAGCACGAGTTGGGATCCCAAGCAATTAAGGCAGAGAATTCTTTTCTTGGTAATGAAGTCGCCTTTAATAAGCGCGAACAAATTTTTAAAGACTATCAGATTTTAAATATGTATACGAACCTCAGAAATGAAAACACTTTTAGTTTGTAAATTGCATAAAATACAGCTATAGCATCTTGTTCGTTTAGTTGCTACACTCTCTGGTGATCCCTTGCCACAATTTGTAAATGTTCAGCAATTTTTACTTATCTTATCACACTTCAAATTCCTAAAATTACCATAGTTAAGTATTTTAATTAATTTAGAGGAAATTTAGTTAAAGAAACACATAATAAGCTGATATGCACTCTGCTAAGGAAGAAATTACGATTGACGTTGAAATTTAATTAGGATTTATTTCTGAAAGGGTGTAGAATCTATGCCCTTTATAATGTTTTCTATACACGTTTACTCGTCACTATCAATAGTAAACGAGATGAGTGAACAAGTGATTCCTGCGGCTGTTGCACAACGCATTATTATTAACCTACCGCCAAAGAAAACGTGAACCCATTTCAAATTCCGAACAGACTGGCTGCAATGATGAAATGCTTTCAAAAACTGGGGATTACGAGCGGATATAACTTGACTAAAGAGGATCGAAACGAAGATGAAAACATGTGATGTGCGAGCTGGCCGAGAACAAACATGAAGTCTATCAAAAGAATATTGAACAAATCGACCGCTTCCCTCAGAGCAACGCCCGTGACACGATTCGAATAAATTCGCAGAAAATCAATGTTTTGGTGTAAAGGTGAGGCTAATTCTTCAAAAAAAGTCTGCTACCTCCACGACAATCCACATTCCCAGACTCACGAGTAATAGCAAAAGCATTGGAAAGTATAGATTTGAAATTGTATTCATATCCCATGAACGCATATAATCATTACCTCTTATGGAAACTATTGGTTTGTTCAAAATGTCTCGACGTTTTTTTCCAGTAGTTTTCAAGACCGTTTATTTTATTCAAAAAATACACATTAATCAATGATATAGTGCTCTTTTTGCTCGCCATCTTTCGGGACGTTTCATGATCCCATTCGAGAAAATCTTCTCTTCTGCTAAACCCACAAAGACATGCTAAACCCACAAATGAGCGATCCACCACGTCAAGAAGTTTCGTCTCGACGTCGTCCTCCTGTCCGGTCTGCAATAAAGATCATGTATTAACGATAAACTGAACAACGTAATTTTTCGATAGCATCATCTTAAGCGAACGTTTTTCCATTCAAGAAGGTTTGCGAGAACCTAAACAAATAGAATTCTGGTGGAGCAAGATCTTGCGAATACATTAGTTGAGGTAACACATCCCAACTAAGCTCCAACATTTTTCCGCGAATCATTAAACTTATGTATAGCCGCGCGTTGTCATGATTGCATACCGTTCCTTTCCTTTTTTCAATTCTGATCGTTTTTCTGCTACTGCTTCGTTCAAATTGGCGATTTGTTGACAGTAGACGAGTGAACTGACCATAACATTCCTTAGTAAGAGCTCAATACACACCACACCCTTCCAAATCCTGCAGATTGAGAGCAAACGTTAAGGTACTGCTGTAGTCACCAGAACGGAAACGAGCAAACCAATATTGATACTGGCGTTTCTGCATTTGACGTAACTTTTCACAAGTCTGCATAGCGTTTTTTTTCTTTTCGGAAGTAATAAAGTAAAACTTGGCGAAAATGCTTGTGTTGACTCTTCATTTCCACAACATTAGAGAAAGAATAACTGTTGATCAATCCGCACATCCTTTTCCTTCATAGAAGCTAGACGTCTCAGCTGTCAAATGTGAATGAGCGCATGAATCCATTATCTGTGTTCAGTACAATAAATTCACAACTACAACCATTAAAGACTTTTTTAAATAACCTATTATTTAGAATTTGAGGGCGAAATAAGGCTTTTTCAGCAACAAGCGACGAAAACAAAATTCTTATACTTAAATCGGCGATACGTTTTAAAATCTTTCGTTTACATTTGGGCATCCTTCTTAATTTTCATTTAACTTTGATCAGAATCTGTTTCTTATCAATTTCCTAATTTTACATTCAAACAAATTTACAAGATGTGTCCCAAAATTATAAATAAAAGTGACTTAGCTCAAGAATGAATGGAAGGATTCAAGATATATTAACATTATGATTTTCTTTGACTCATAAGGGTCTTAGAACAACATTATTCAAGATTTCCGGTAAAAATGACAACACAAGAGAAGAATTGCTACATTATTTATTAGTAACATTTCTTTTATGTGATGTTCTTCGAACCAAGATGATGTTGACATCGACTTATGTATGAGTGCGTTATCCTGCTGAAGTACGGCATTTTTCTCACAAGCAGATGAAGAAATGGTAACAGGTGTTGCTCTAAAACCGACTGATAGTCCGCTGACTTCTGTCTGCCTTTTAAAACATTCAACCTTGCTGTGCTGTTAAATGAACGCCCCCATACCATCTCAGAACCTCCTCCTGATTGTCTGTTGAAACGTGTTGTGGGTTCTTGACGCATATCGTGCCAATAACAACGGTTTTCCGGCAGGTCCATCAAGGTTACACTTCTTTTCATCACTGAATATTATCGACATGCAATAATGTTACCATGCCAAGTGGAATTTTGCCCTAATCTAATTTTCTTGCACATAAGCTGGATACATTTTAGGTCGCTTAGCCAATTTTACAAAACTAAGTGCGGATATTAAGAAAGTCGACGGTGAACTGTCAATTTAAACTCTTTCTGGAGTAGTTGTACTGAAATCTGTCTAAGCTACAGCTTTGATTAGTGCAAAATGAGCGAATGTGCGGTCGGCTCATGCAGTTGTACACTTTGCTCTGCCGGATCGTTTCTTCTTCGGCAATATTACCTCCTCGTGCAAAAACTAGGTATACAGAAGCTTTTGTGCGTCCATTACATTCACAGATTTCTGCAGAAGCCTTCTTCTTTTAAGCACCATGTAAGTTCGATATCAGCTTCTTTTAACTCTATACCTCGATATATTGGCTTCAGAATGATTGTTTCGCAGCTTAACTAGGTTTATACACTACTTTTATGCAAATTAATTAGCATAGGTTTTGATCTCATTAAGTTAAGAGGGATATCTGAACAGACTGTTATTAACAAAAAATGTAACAACTTTATTTAAGAAACCAATAAAATCTGATTTCCACAAACTCAATAAAAACTTGTTAGGGTTTCGCGAATTCTTCCACTCATTCTTGAGCTAAGTTACTTTTCTATATAATTTTGGAATACGCCTTACTTAAACCAACAAAATTATATTTACAGAGTCATCTATAAGTAAAATAACAAATACTCAGAATGATATGTCACTGAGTTTACTGATTTACCTTCACAAAAATTAGATTCTTTAAAGAAATGTGAATGAAGTGAAGAGCAAAGCACGATATAAGCATGAGTACATACAATATGTTAGCGTAATATGCTCAGTCCTTTAGAACAACATTTGTCATTATTGATGAAAAGAAACCAAAACCACTTGTCCACAACACTTTTTTTTGGTTAGTTGGTGTTGAATAATGGCTTCAAAGAGACCGAAATACGTAATCACCTAATAAAAAATTTGTGAACAAGAGGTTTTGGTTTCTTTTCATCATGTCATTATCCATAGTGAACTCACTCTTCTCATTTGTCATTATTGTTTGACTACCAAAAGTTTTCGAAGAAGAGAAAGCAATTTTCGCCGACAACTCGTATATGTTTGCCTACTGACTCATATATGTAGTGTACTCAATAAGTAACAGGTCGAACGCAATAGTGACTAAACAAATGAATTTATTTCAAAAATATTGACCGTGGTTATTCAAGCAATTATCCATCCCACTGTGATACCAGGCGCGAAATACCCTTCTAATAAAAGGTCTTGTAACGCCTCTTGCACTTCCCCGTCCGTATGAAATCTGCATCCACTACTGCGGATTGACTTTGATGTTTTGGGCGGTGGTGATCCTGAGTGTTTCCATTGCAGACTTTGGCGCTTGGATTCAGGTTCATAATGGTGGCACCGCGACAATTCTTGACAAGAAATCCTCATCATCATCATGATAGCGCTCCAAAAATTCCAGTGGCATGGCCATGCAGAAGGCTTCTTGCGCTTGGTTTCAAATAATGGGATATCCATTTCGCACACACTTTGCGGTACTGTAATGTTCCGTAATAATCGTGTGAACAGTTTCGACACACACATCAACCTATGCAGCGACATAGGACTGTGTTCTCCCTTGCGTAACTTCTCATCACAACTCCAGGCGCGACACCCTCTAGCGACATGGCATATACACGTATATAATATCTTCACCATATATTTTCGTGTGCCCTTCATAAAATTCGCTAAGATCCTGAACTTCAATTTGTCTATACAAGCCTGCAGCCTGAAACTTATTGAAACGAGGCGTATTCAATTTTAATTAAAACTAATTGTTACGCCTGATATTTTAATGGTTTCTCTTTCCATTAAAAATGAGAGTTCGTTTTTCATGTCAGCGAGCGGTTTGACAAGAAAACAAAATCGATATTAACAATTTACCTGTTTGTATTACCGCCGTGGAAAAGTTTAAGCATACGGACATAATTAGGGAGGCCAATAGAATTATATAAATAAATCAAATAAAACAAAGAAACTATTATAGAGTAAGAACACGGATACCTTTTGTTTTATGAGGCAAGATTCATAAATTGAGTGCTTTAATAATATATTTAAGCATTAACTCTACAACATTCGGAAAGCTATACATTTTCGTAGTCGATGAAGAGGATAATATTAAAAAAATAAAAATAGATTGATTTCGCTTATTTCGCAATTCATATTACTCACTTCTCTGACAGTTAAATTAAGCTGTCAGATAAAAAAGTATATGGGAAAGAAACGTGATCCGCGTCTATCATCGAGTCTACAAGGTTTTCTAAAAAAAGACATGAATTCTTTAAAGATATTGCGCGATCTTTTTTTAAATTAAAGACATTTTTATTGAAACTTCCTGCATAATTTATCTTAAAGTTACTTCGAAGTTCCATTTACTATGTAAACAAATTCGTTTTTTCCTCGAAAAAGAGAGAGCATCACCGAGGAGATCGGCTTGCTGGCGAATAACTTATAGAATAATGGCAGCGCTGGCACTTAATTTTGTTTCTGCGCCAGCCCTTTAAACTTCATATAGAGTTTTCCTCGTTGTGCTATATGCCGCTATCCACCGTCGTCATATCAAAGGGGACGTTGCATTATCCGTTCTGCGAGGAAAACAATCTCTCTCTCTCTCTCTCTCTCTCTCTTTCTTCGTCCTTCACCTACCCCTGCATCTGCCTTCGTCTCCCAATTCTCTTTCTCATCAATATGAGAGATTGGATGATTTACAGCGACGAATTTCGCGTTCGAAAGAGCCGAGTGGGTAGGAAGAATCTGCCGTCGGAGGTCGCTCTCTCAGGGGTGGGGAAGGGAAGCGAAACGTTTCCAGCGATAGTCAGAGTTTCGCGGCATCCATCTTGCGGTCTCTAGTGACCGCCGCCAACTCTGATCGCTCTTCCACTCTCGAGAAGGCCTTTATAAATCGGAAATTTCAAAACTTGACGAGAGGGTTGCTCAATTTATCAAAGTACTTTAAACTTTTTATTGCCTTTTCCTATAGACCATCTAATGAAAAAGGTTCATTTCCTAAGGGCGGTCACAAATTTTCTGGTTTAAAGGCAGACACTATGAAAGTACACTTTAGTTTAAAAACAACTGTTAGCATATTTAAACAAATGTAATATATGTTTATAGTTGTTACAAGATTTCCCATTTGTTAACATGATTTTTACCATAATTGTATAGGATGTCCCGGGAGGAAAGGTCAATATAGTTCTTGCGGGTATAGAAGAAGTAAGTCAAAAAGTTTATATAAACACGTAATCTTTTATTAACGGTTTCTAAGATACAGCTATATGAAATTAAAATTATAAAATTTCTACTACGGTTTTTATTTTACTGCTTTAGCGTTCTAATAACTTTATCATAACAAATTTTCGAATGTTCCACCACGTACTTCGATGCAATTTTCAATTCTTGTGAGAACGTAGCGAATTGCGTGCCTGAAGAAATCTTCACGTTCCTTTATTTGGTCCACAGCATCTTTTATGCGTGCAATAAGCTCGTCTCATATATTGACTGTACTTTTACAGATGACAAGCCGAGTTTAACGAATCTTTTATATTTACACAGATCATGCAGCGCTACATTATGGTGAATAATGAAATCATATTGTTTCAATAAATTATTTATTTTAAATTATTCAATACTTAATCGATAGCTATATCTTACAAACCATTAATAAAAGATACATGTTTATACATAAACTATTTGACTTACAAGAACTCAGTGTAAGTCTTACGATTTTGAACCCCTTACGTAATACTGACCTTTCCTACCGGGGGACACGCTATATGGGCTATTACACAAAATTATTTTTCTGTATTGATGTGTATGTACTGTATATGATTCCGAAAACAATAGCATGTGCTTAGCCTATGAAACAATCAGCGACCAGAATCTACTTTCACACGACTGATATATATTTCTTTAAGTGGTTAAAATTTTTAAAGTTTTTTGAAAAATTTTATTGTTGCAGCATCAGTAACGACAATTCATACATTAATGCATGAATCAAATAATTTTATGGTTAATCAGAAGGGTATTAAAAGCTACCTAAATAAATGCGAGAATTACATATCGAAAGGTTAAAAAATATGCTATTAAATTTCAGTTTCCGGAACAAGCATTCAATTCTATATTTTCACTTAAGAGAAGATTGAAGAATACTGTGGAGACTGACTTAACGTACAACACAAGGAGAACGCTCTTTCATGATAGTATTCATTGTACTACTATTGTTCAATAGCGTTTCTCTCTTCTTGTGCTCTAAATTTCCGACTGCATGCTGAGTGGCCTAGTTCATGAAATGATCACCGAAATCTTCCACTACCATTTTTGCTGTTACATTCATAACGGTGACCTTTAGTCGTAATGGTCAAATTACTCAAGCATCCCTCAAGAATGAGTTCCAATTCATTTTAAAATGTGGTTAAAATTAACAAACCCACTCTGCTCTTTTCAAAATGTACGTAATGCTTTTAAATACATCGAATGTGGTTACGTAGAGGAGCGCTGATTGTTTGCTGAAATAGTGCACTGTGTGTAGTCGCAATAGGGACAATTCTACTGAAAATTCAGGTATAAGCCGATTCTGGACCCATCAGATGATAATTTTTTTCATCAAAAAATAATGAACTTCTTCCTTCCTGCGTAACTTCTTATATTTTTTGGCGCTGAGTTTTCGTTAAAGACAAATTTTTTTCGAGGATTGCATTGAGCTATTCTCCATAGATGTACAGGAAAGTACAGGAAAATATTCAGATGTCACCTTAGAAATTCAAATTTTAATTCTACAAATATATGATACATCATTGGAAGCAGAAAGGCCCACGTTTTCATTCATTTTCTCATATCTGTCGAAATACGCACGAAAGAACGTTTTAAAAACCGCCCTCCAATGTTAAAGGATAAAAGAATCGCGCTCGCCAATCGCGAAGGCACACTTCCCATATTTACGATTATGTATGTAGGTATTAAGACAATTCGTATTGAGGTTTCAGAGTGAACAGTGACGTTTTCGTTTGCTGATTGTGCACGACAAGAAGTTCGCTGAATTATTTGATCAGGTGTGATAATAATGACGATACTACATCATAGCGTTTTCTGAACGATAAATACTGGAACTAGGCACCACGAGACAATATTTCGCATCAATCGGCGCTTAAATCGGCACACAATTCATGGAGTAACTCCATTACTCTTCATTACGGGATCATACGAAATAATGATTATTGGATTAGTCTGTTTTCGTAGAAACAAATAGCATCTATACGACATAATGAAGGGCTTTGTGCTTTCTCAAACTGATGAGAACATACCAGGTTACAGTAGAGTTTTCAATACGACCATGGAGAACATATGTTTATCATCATCATCGAATGTATCTTGTATTGTGTTAAATATCTAGACAGTAAAAAGAAATATTACTGAAGTCCAAATAGTCTTCAACTGTTGAAAGAGATAACTGTGGGTACTTACATATAACAAAGCAGGGATTAAAGATCATTTGTTACACATAGGTACATTCTCTCCATACAAATATTAAAACTGTAGATTCATTCTTTGTGTCGCTGGGTCTTAAATTTTGTTTATAGAGGGAAATACATATATTTGCGCAAACTTAGGGATAGAATCATAACAGTCATAACAAGCCGGATGATCTTTATATGTGGATTAATACTGAATCATAATGCTACGACAAGATTTAGGTACATTTTGAAATATATTGAAAGTCACAAACTGCTAGTACGTTCTTATAAATTCAAATAAATTCCTATAAAACAAATGAAAAAGAAATTAAGGACTCTTACAGTTCTTTGGTTTGAAAATGATTGTCGTCATGGCAAGTGGTGTGTCGTTTACTTAACATTTTGATAGTTTTATTGTTTGCAGCTCTTGAAAAACTAACTTAAACACTTTTCTTAATAATGTAACTGAAATGGTTAAATAGATATAGCTATTTTATTGATGAATTGTTTGATCCAAGGATCTTGAATTTGAACTTGGACTGTCGTTTTAAAATATATCCTTTAGTATTTTCAATATTTTAATTAAGCTTGTTTTATCATTTAACATTTTACATGTTTAAAATAAATACCAACCTGCGGGTAGCTTAAATATTTAATACAGGCTGCTATTGTGCCTTAAACTGGGGAGTTATCTTAGAGAGAACTAGGTAAACGGTGGATCTGCTTTTCGCCAGTACTGAGAATAAGAAAAATGCTCAGTTCCAAAATAGAAGGGAAGAAAGGAGAGTAAAGGCGGTCGATGAATAAAAAGCAGAGGAAGAAAGGATTCCAGAGTGCCACGATGAAAGACGAATGGATCGCGAATTTGTGTCGAAAAGGAAAAAGAGGATTCGACCCATGTTCGCCTTGAAATCCTTTCAGACGAAAAGTGGCAAGAGTGTAGGCGATGGCCGATGAGTCGTTGCTTTGCAAGCTCAGCACGTTTCCAGCACAAAATGTAAATAGCGCCGCGGCTGAACTCAAATGAGAGCCGGATGGGTTGTGCTAAGCTTTGCGAGACTTGTCAGAATCCCGTGTTTAACATTCGAAAGAGAATAAGCTTTTTTATCAGAGGATTACTTGCATTTTCGCGCATCTTACATCATCTCTCGCCCGTTTTCTGCCTACTTATTTACATAATGAAGAAGCATTAAAAATGCTATTAAGAAGGATTTGCAATTTTTTTGCACGTGTGAGTGTGTGCGCGTGTGTGTGTCTACAATGTAAACTTCGCCTATCTGTTTATATTAAAGGAGTAGAGTAATGGAGTTGAAACTCGAACAAATTTTCTCTAACGTTTTCATTGAGTTGAGACTGTGTTGTTTTTCTCTAGGTTGCCTTTCCTAATTAACCTGTGGCTGTCATGAATTATGTGTTGATTTAATTCTAACGATAATCCATTAATATATGTCGCTTGTATAAAAAGAAATCTATAGATATGTGTCAATTGTAATCCTAATAGCCATAATTTTGTAAACGTAATACAGTATTATATCGCGTGGCTGTAAAATAAATTTTAAAATTTTAAGAAAATTTTGGAAAGCTGCGTAGGCAATTAGTAAAATACTCAACTAATTAATGTACTGCTTTCTGCTTTCTGTTTTACTACTATTTCATCATGAATTTTTATCAAGAATTTATAAATGCTTAAGGTTTAAAATATAAGTAGGATTCCCATTTGCGAGTCAGGGGCCTGCCTCTGTTATTGGGCTTCATGTGACTTTATAAAAGTTTACAAGACACACATAAACAGCATTGTTGTTCTCTGTCCGCGATAGTGCAATTGGACGAATCGTTTTTTTTTGTTACTATTCTCGTTGTAAAAAAAAAGAACTTGAGCACGATAATAACAATTAAGAACAATATATTTTTAATATCAAAATACAATAGCAAGTGCGGAATTCATTATCGAATTAAAGTACTACTGTGGCGAAATTTTATAACAAAAGAGATTAAAACAAATTATTTATTAATCTTAAGTTTTCATTAAAAATTTATTTTTTTAAAGGTGATTTTAAACTTTTTTCCTTAAATTCTATATTAAAAGAAGCGGATGAGGAATAAAAAAATTAGAATTTTGGAATGTTTGGTTTGGTTTGGTTTGTTTGGTATTAACGTCCTTTTCAACTGCCATGGTCATTTCAGGACGTCGTTATAGGGGCCGCAAAGTTTGCCTCGCAAGGGTTCTTTAACGTGCAGCTGGCAAACGACTACACGGGACCAACGGCTTTACTTCCCTTCCGAAGGAAGTGCGTGATCTCAGGATTTTCCCCCTGAAAAAATCCTCGTCGTCCTCGGCCGGGGTCGAACCCGCATCCTCGGGCATCAGAGAATTTTAGAATGTAGCCTAATACAAAGCATTGTTGTGCATTCCTCTTTTCTCTCGCACTTTTCTCTTTAACCTCTATATAATATAATTTTAAATGTGAAAAATGTTAATATATTATGTATATAGAGCCTCATTTCATTTTATTTTATTTATTTTATATAAAACTTTTTACAAAATAATCATAGACGAGCCTCGATGCTGAAAGCTAAACATTTATAAGTTTTTCAGAGATACCGTGGTACAACCGTAATTATTAAGTAGCGGAAGAATGGAACTAATTATGGGTTTACAATGACCGTCTATCTGTCCCATAATATTTTCTACATTTTTGACGTAGAAGATTGAAATTTACTATTTAATTTACTATTTAATTTGACCGGCATGCCCTCCATTATTTAGTTTGGTTTTGATTGTCCTACTAGGGTGGGAGTTATAAGGGACCAACTGGTCTGCATGCTAAACATTTATGTAAAGACATGAAATTCTGCATGCAGATTCTTCTCGACAACATCATCTACATTACTATGATGTTCTGGCCAAATTATCCTAGTGGAGTTGTGGAGTCGTGACGTGGTCTTTAGATCTAAGGTGAGTTGCAAAAGAGGGTAGCGAAAATATGATTTTTTGCTATTTTTATCTAGTAATTAATTTCTAAGGTTATCTTCCTTAAAACTACATTAGATAGTACGTATTAAAATGAATTATTTCACATCCTAAAGCCTTTCTTTTTTCTACCGGTTAAAACCAAACAATTTTTTGGCAAAAACTGTGTTGCAAAAATTTGGATAATGTTATTTGAAATACAAAAAATCAGGTGAAATGTTGACTGAACTGAATACCCTCTTATTTACAAGTTGTATGTCCTGTATTCAAATCCATCATCTTTATTTAAATTTTTACCAATTTTCTTTGTCTTTTGATACTTTTCTACCATGCTATTGAATAAGCAGATGAAGTCATTAAGATTTACATGCTGAAAGCAGAAGGAAGAGATATACATGATATTGCAAAGCAAGCAAATCGTTCTTTTTCAGGAATTTACAAAATTCTAGCCAAGAAAGGCGATTATCATGCAAAACTAAGATCTGGAAGGCTAATGGTGACCACAAGTCGAGACGATAGAAAATTTCTCCGATTAGCATCTAAGCAACGCAGAAAAGTGTTCAGCAATCTGGACTGTGTATCACAATACACCGTGGATTGTGCCATTGGTCGCTGCATATGAAGGCGTCTGAAGTTATGCCTCAGCCTCCGTTTCTCAAAAATGGCGAAGAAACCTCGACTGACGGAGTCCCATATTGAAGCTCGATTGCAGTGGGCTCGAAAACATATGTTCTGGGAAGATGAGCGGTTTTCAGTGCTTTTTCTGATGAAAAAAAGTGGAACCTCGACAGTCTAGACGGCAATGCTTATTATTGGCACGATATGCGCAAAGCAGAAAGGTCATTTTGCATGCAATGGCACAACAAGGTGGCATTTATTTCTGGACAACAAGCTTCCGAAGACTACCAGAAAACACCAGAAGTTCATCTTCCATTTGTAGAGATCCTAGCTGGATCTGAGTGGCTATTTCAGCATGATAATGCAAAATTCCACTCTTCTAGGTCAACAAAAACTTGGCTTCACAACATGCCATAAAAGTTATGAAGTGGCCAGCATGCAGCCGGATCTAAATCCGATGGAAAACCTCTGGGGGGTTTTATCAAGACAAATTTGTTCTGGTTCAAGGCAATATTCGAAGCTACAGTTCCAATTGAATAGTATCAGTATAATTAGGACCCTGGATTGATGTATTGCATGAGAATCGCAAATAAATCTCTGTATTTTCGTATCAGAGTAGTTTATATTTTCAAGTAGTTGTCAAAACTTCTAAAGACACTTTAAGAAAAACCTTTTTATAAACCGTTTGAATCCAGAATTATTTGAAATATTAATCGACGAAAAATTAACGTAGTTCATTAAGAAATTTAAAACAGACCATTCAGTGAATTCAGATTTCTTAACAACATAAAACAAAAAAATAACGTCATCTAATTTTACCCCATTTATCTGCCCTTTATAATCCCCCAATTTTTTTTTACTCTTTTTGATTTTCTCGAACGTAGTCTTTAGAAAATGTAAAAGAACTTATCTTCTTTCGTTTCTCATCATTTCTGATCGAATGACATATCACATGACATATGTTGCCATAGTTCTAAAAACCAAGTGACTGCCACCCTTACAAGTCCGGCCCCAATAGAACAATGCAAACTTCATAGTAATGTAGATCTTACCTAGAGGAATCTGGATACCGAATTTCACTCCTTTACATACCTAAGTACAATGTAGATCTTTTGTTCCCTCTAATTCCGCCCCCGTAATTCCGATCCCTGTGCACCAATGAAAACCAAACTAAACAATGACGTAGGACATGCTTATGGTAACCTATATCCCTAATTTCAATCTTCTACATCAAAAAAATGTAGAAAATATGAAGGAGACAGATGAACGAACAGACAGACGAGCATTGTGAAACCAATAAATGCTCCATTCTTCCGCTACTTAATAATAAATAACATTTCTTTAGATATTAGAATAGTCTTTTGTTGTTAAGATCTATTGCTCAGGAAAAAACGGAGTTCATTGCCTTTATTTGGTTTTCCTTCTTGGCCGTGCTTTCGTAATAAGTTAGCTTTCCAAATCGATCGCCAGAATGATGCAGTTCGATACCATACTGCTGTTGTTCCAACCTGACCACGACCTTTAAATATTTTATCTTCCTTTAACAAATATTCCCCGATCCATTCTCTTCTCCTGTCTCCTCCATTTTTCTCTTAAAAATATTAAAATGCAGCAATGAACATATCAAGGAAATTTTATACACGTACCTCAACCGAACGTTGGTTAAGCAACTTTGTTGCTCTTTGCCAATAAGGCATCATGGGTCGTAAATATTTGCCCAACTATAATAGAATGAACTGAAAAAAAAAGGAATAGCGAAGTGCTCGTGAGGGTTAACTTTTCACATGTTTTTTTTTCTTTTATCGAATTCTCGCGAGACTGGAAAAAATAGTCTAAAACAAACAAAAAAAAACAGCTAAGTTTCGCGATATTATATGAAATCGGAAAGGGGCGTGAATATTTGTAAAAAATTGATGTTTCAAAAAAATTTCACATTTCACAATAAAAGGGGTTACCATAATAAAATAAAAATAATCCCATAGCCAATATATTGGAAAAGTTTTTCGATCAATTTCTTTTATCTGCTTACTTTTTTCATTCATTCGTTCTCGTTCTCTCTGTCTCTCTCTCTCTCTCTCTCTCTCTCTCTCTCTCGCTCTCTCTGTCTCTCTCTTCGTTCTCTTTTGATTCTACTTTTCTACGAATGATGTTTCCAATTTATGAATAACAACGCATTTTATATTCCAATGGTTTATAATAAACGAGAAATGCTTTTCAAAAATCCATGCACGCTTTAAAATACATATAAAATCTATGCGCGATACATGCTTCATGAATAAGCATATCATTCCACTCCATATTTACATAGGCTGTACATAAGCTTTAATATTTTTAAATATAATTTATTAGCATTCCAAAGTTTTAAACTAATAATTTATACATCTTTAAATGAATTATCCAAAGTTTTAATCCCAAATGATGATCATAAAGAATTATTTTTTTATTTTTTTCACTAAAAACTATGAATATACACTGGTGGCAAAGGAAAAATGAACACCCAGAGGGGATTACGACACATTGCTGAAATTTAATGTCAAGGTCCTGCGAATGAAACAACACTATGACCACAAATACAACTTCTTAAAACAGTGTTTATTGAAGATGGTGTCAATTCCCTTTGCCACGAAGGAAGCCTGAACTCTGGCATGATTCTATCATACAGAAGACTGTTTTAAGCTAGAGGAATTTCATTCCATGCTCGTTCCACATGTAGACGGAACTGGGCGAGAGTCCTAAGCGGTTGATGGGCACGGGTGACACGTAGTCCAATCCCACTCCACTCGATTATGTGTATCTGATGAGCATGTTGGCCAGAAAAGTTGACGGACATGCTATAGAGTAACACGAGCTGCATGTGGTTGGTTGGTTGGTTGGTTGGTTGGTTGGAATTTTAGGGCGTCGGCTACTATGGCCATTTTGCGCCCGACAGAAAGTTTAAAAACCCACAGTTTATGGGCCAAAAGTTTAAAAATTCAGATGGAGAAAACAAAAAACAAAACATAAAAACGTGAATGACAAAGATGGAAAAACAATAAAAATTATGACTGAGATTTTAAAAACCATAATAAATTTTAAAAAAACCGACATTTTCCTCCAGGGTTCTCCCGTAATAACAAATATTTGTATAGGTTCTGAGTAAATCATTAGTGTGTAAATGGCACTAACTGACTATAAAATATATGATTAAAATCTATTTTCTTATGAGATGTCCCCTAATAAAAACTGATGAATATGATTAGTGTGTAAATGGCACTAAATGAAACCTATATTTGATGGTCAAATATATATAATGCAAAAGAGCTGCATGTGGACGGAGGTTGTTTGCTGGAACAGCACGGCTCCCATGTTGTCCAAAAAAAGGGGATCAGTATGGGCTGGATGATGTTCTGCACGTAGGATTCAGCATTCAATATCTCTTCCACAAACACCAGACGTGAGTGATTGTTGAAAGACAATTCCCTATACCATTACTTCTGGACGGACCCGATGTGCTGAAGGCGTATACGCGATGGAATATTCCTCTCATCTGGTCTTCGACGGACTCAGAAATGACTTTCATCATTGACTACAATCGGCCTCCAGTCATTCTTCTAAGTAGCCTGTTCATTGGAGGCGTATCCGACTGTGTTGTGGTGAAAGTGGCATTCTCGATAAAGGAACCCGCGGTCGCAGTCCTGTTTTCAGAAGACGATTGCGGATGGTCCGAGCTGACTGATGAGGCTTTGATTTAAGTGAACGAGCCTCTTAATCTCTAGTGAATTGCCGTCCCTTTACAACCTTTTTCGGCGGTCAGAAGATTAAAAAGCCAAACGCGAGGAAGGGGAGATCCGGACTCTGCAGTGTTTCCGTTAGAGATCTCCATACAGTCCGGACTTTTCCACCTGTAACTGTCATTTTCGCGTTCAGAGAAAAAAAAAAAAAGTCTTTAAAAGGACGGCGTTTCACCTCCGATCAAAAGGTTCGTGTTGCGATGGTTGAATGGTTTCGGCCCCTGCCCACTGCTTAGATTGCAGGTGATGCAGTAACTTGTCGGGATCACTAGGACCGCTGCCTGAACGATATGAGTGACTATGTATAAGCACATTCGACCACAGCAGGAAGTCTGTCTTAAGTCAGACTCATATTCTGTCAGCTCTACCGTAGTCTGTTTCATTTGAACAATTCTTATATATTTATCGACAAGGAACCATGCGTATTTCAAACGAAAAAACATGTGTGGTCTATAACCAAGAGGAACAATAATCTTTGATTTGAATAGATACAGTAGAAGAGATAGAATACATTCTATAATTAAATTTATTTACACCGTAAGTCAGAATCCTCAGTATGAAACCATAGTTCGCTCATAATATTTCTGAACTTTTGTTCTGATTAAAATAAGGCTTCATTTTTTATTTATAATATTATCTGCATGACAATTTTATAGCAAATTGCCTCCATATATTCAAGATAATAACAGACTAGGACTCATTATGATAACGGTGCGGCTTGATGTTGTTCTGAGCGAGCATGGCAAACGGTGGCATTCTGTCGTTCGTGAGCCAATCCCTTAATTGGTTTGGCAAAGGAACATGACATTTTGAATTATACTCTAATTCAAAAATAGCAGAGAAATTACTGTATTGAAATTGTAGACCTATTTATTAAGTTTTTTTGTAAGTAAAGAGCAAAGGCAACGAATGTGAAAGATGAGCATGATGCAAGCACGGTTTTCCTTGAAAAGAAAACAAAAACAGCATTAATAATTTATTGATTGCATATAATGATCCGTGACATTTACATGCAAACGAGAAGAAAGATCAATGATCATGATTATTTAAAAATCACGAGTATACATAATTAGTCTCTCGATATCGCATAGAAGAAAATTGCGTTCTTTTGTAAATATGCAATTTAATGTCAGTTATTTTTGATTTTAGATATTTTAATGACTTGATATGCTCAATTCTGAATAAGGTTTTAATGGGTGAAACTGTACTATACTTGGAAGAGTTCAACTGAATTCATCTGAGGTGAACTGTTTAAAATTAATAACTCTTATTATGTAGACTATTGTTTAATATTTACTTCACATTTAGTACTCTAAGTATCTAAATTAATAAGAACATGTCAGATTACAAAAATAGATTTTTCAAAAATGTTCAAAAGTTTTGTATTGCTTGATTAAATCGAATCAGAAAGGCTCCCGCCCCGATTGGGGCTGAATACCATGGATTTAGTGGATCAGAACACAAACGAAAATTATTATGAAAACATTCTTTTATTTGCTCGAATAATTATGAAACTCAGTCTCCAAAGAGGAAAATCTCAGAATAAGTTCGTCAAATTAGAGCAGTAGTCTTCTCTCGCCGTTTTTGCTTTTTACCAAGCGTTTTTTATTCGTACCGAACAACCTTATCAATGGTCACTCAGAAATAAATGCAGTTAATTTTTAATTTGCTTTAGATAGAACGCTCCCTTTATTTCTCAAAATCTAATTTCAATACTTCAGGTGGCTGCGTGAATAAAGTTGACTGCGTTGATCATTTGCTCAATACAGAATGTTGATTCATTTTATTGACAGAGACGTGATATGCAAATTTTATTCATGCAACTATTCTTGAATGGCAAATCTATTATTGCGCAGCGGTGTGGTATTATTTAATTTTTAATTTAATTTGTATATTATAATCCAATACGTTTATCCAGGGCCTGTATTGCCAGAGACCGACGAGTTGGGTCCCTGGATGGACCTGGATTAACGACTGCTGTATGATGGTCGCAGCAGCCGGGGGGATCGTGCCTCACTGATGGTCGCCCATCCAGTGACTAGCCGTGCCTGATGTTGCTTAACTTCCCTGAAGTTAGTGTTCAGTGAAAGCCCACCAGGCCACGGCCTCCCCCAAAATGGGGCTTTCAATTTAAGTAGTAAAACTGTCTGCTGGGTTACTTTCTATATGAAAATGGGGCCCAGAGGTCTTTATGGCTTGAGAGGTACCTCATTTAACCTCTCCAAGGAGGAATACTCTAATGGGCAAAATAGCAGAGCGATGCACAGCTATTGGAAGGCCCGTATTTGCGAGGAGAATCCTACGTTAAATATGAAAAATGGTGAATTGGAAAGGGACAGTCAGAAAACTGATACACAGTTGTTGAAGGTCCAAAGCATAATCGCGACATTATCGCAAAAGATAGTAAATTGGTATATGTCAAAAGACATGTTTTTATTATACAGGGTGCAGAAAATCTCTCCCTGATAAAGTATTGAATAAAGCAACATCTATGGTAGAAAAATAAATACAGGTTTTAGTAATATGTTCTTTATCTCAGAAAGCTCTTTTAACGAATGGTGTGTTAGGAACTGAGGTGAGTAGCGTTAACATCAGTCATATCGAAATGACATCCATAAAAGAAAAAGCGAAATGCTGGAGCGAATTTTATGGACCACTTATGTAGAACAGGATCAGCCATGGGTAATTTTTCTACAGTATGGTGGGCCGCCACACTGGCCACTATTAATTCCCCGATGGTTTAGAAGGGAAATCATCATTCTCCGGATATTACTCCCTTAGACTTTTTCCTAAGGGGAAATATTTTGTACAGTCAAACCTCGATATCTCGAAAAATTTTCATTTCCCTACATTTTCACTATTAATTTAATGTAAATTTCCCTTATCTCGAAATTTGACTTCGTGTGCCAGCGAAATGCAAAGTATTTAAAAACATTAGAGTTAATTTGTTTTTTTTCGTAAAGAGAAATTTTTCGTATGAAAACGAAAAAATTTGACGTTACTTCCGTTAAAGTTAGGCAATTCTCATGCGTTACGAAAAATATCAAGAATAAGAGGGAAAGAAAGTTTTTTAAAAATACGCTTTATTTTATGTTTTATTATAATATCTCTTCAGGCCGGCGTCAACAATTAATTTAGCAACAATAAACGACGGATACATTTAACCCTCGTCATAACGAATTGTTTGTTGTGGCAATTGGACAATTCGTAGTAATGAATTAGTACCATTAAAACATGAACCGGTGAACCGATTTGAAAGAATGTTTTTTTAACATGTATTGTCATCGGTCCTGCACATGTGTATCAAATTTCAACTCTCTACCTTTTCGGGAAGTAGGTTAAAGTCGACTTCCAAGATTTGTTTACAAAGTTAGTTACAAGTGAAGCTAATATAAGCGTATTAAAAAAGTGTATGATCTCGTTGCCAAGTCTCGGTTGTGTATGGGATGATTGAGCAAGCACAGTTTGTGCATTTCTGACGCTAGTGGCTGCACTTGTACGTGGCGTAACTTTATACACGTGCCATTTTATCTCCGTATTCTCACAGTACCTTTATTAACCTAAAAAATCTTGATTTAAAAATAACCCTCCATATCTCGAAACCTCTTTTTTTATTCCCGTGAAATTCGAGATATCGAGGTACGGCTGAATTTTCTATATCGGTCCTAATATGTATTCCTTGCGGGCAAGAATAACGGATGCCATAAATTCGGTAAAAGGAGACATGCTGGCGAATATTAGGCATTGACAAATTGAATATCGTCTGGATGTTCTCCGAGCAACGAAAGGGGCGCATGTTGAGGTTTATTAAGGATATGAAAAAACTTTCTGATATGAAGAACTATTGTATGTATGTATCTAATATAGTTTTTGATTAAATTTACCATGGAGAGACGTTCTGATCACCCTGTATCGTAGATAACAATAGTCGTTCACATAATTCAAGGGAAACTATACAGTAAATTTGTAACTATTTTTTTTACAAAATTTCCACAACGTCATATTTTACACTGTCTCATTTTATTAAAGACACCTTCCTAATAAGGAACTGGTCCATTCTTTGATCACAGCCAAAATTCTTCTAGGTACAGATCGAACAAGATATTGGAATGTTTCACATGAATATTGACTGATGCTGATATAATAGCAGATATTAGTTGGATCAAACTGCATAACGTGGTTTGTAGGCTTCGAGTAGAAAGATCCCGCAAATGTTCTATCAGAATGAGATCACGTTATTGAACCAACCAATAAAGCATGTAAAATTTATGGTCATGTTCAGTGAACCAATCCAAGACCTATCGAGCAAAGTGACAGGTTGAAGAACGAGTGCTTTTGGTATGCAATGTTGAGGTATCTTGCGATATTAAGAGATGTTTCCAATACTGTTAGGGGACTAAATGTGGGCAGGGAGAAAACTTAACCACATCATTATTAGCTTAATAAGACTAGATTCCTTCGGTTTACACTACTTTCTCTTCCTGCCACCAGCATGGTGGACGAGGAAAAAATCGAAACTTTTCCCCATTCATCAAGTGTCCAATTCGGATGCATCTTGCCCCATAGCATGCGAGCTTACCTGTTATTATCCACAAACCCAGCCGTGAAGTTTTAATTAAATTAAGATGAAAAATGAAAGGAAAAATTCCGCGATCTAGATTCGAACCACAGACCAAGCGTATCTATTTATACTTTCATTTATCATCTTAATTTAATTCCTAAAGTTGAAGCGTGGCTTCAGTTTCCAAGACTTCATTTTAACTTGAAGTTTTTTTTCAGAATTGCTATTCACTTGACATTCTAGATGCTCGCACCTATTCTTCTTGCACTATGCTTGAAATCAAAGTAAATAAATCATTAAACACAAGTTGAAGCCGACTAACAGCGTGTTTATTACCTGTTCCCTAAATAAAAGCAGCATGTGAAATAATACTTATGACTTTACCAAAAAAAAAAAAACAACCTGTATAGAGTTCATTACGTATAAGAATATTTCGCATCTCTTAAACAAAAATTAATCTACAAATTTTTCCACATAAATTTATATGAGCAAGAAAATTTAATTTATTGTCAAGCACCACTCTAACAGTCTGAGAACTTTGCGAAAACATATGCGTAGAAAAACCGAATATTTCGTTTTTGAAATATTAAAAAATATGTTTAAAAGTAACATCTAAGAAAATTACATGTAACACTGAACATATTTATTGCATAAGCATATAATTGTTATTCTACGGCCTTGTAACTCTACAGGCTTTTTCTGAGTTACGAATAAAAAAATTTAATTTGCTTTATTAAAAGAAAAGACTCCCTAGTAAATCTAATGAAAGTAATCTAACACTTTTCATAATGAGAACGCCTTGGAATGTTAATATCATTTTTAAAATATGTGATTAAAAAAATATCATAAGTGTAAAATTTCTTTGCTATTACGGGAGTTGAATATACTTAATTTCAATTTTCAAAAAATACCTTCGAATTATAGATTAATATTTGAAAAAATCTGACTGACTTTTTAGATCAACAACAAGTTGAAAGTAATAGTTTCATTAACCTTATGACCGTTTTATGTACAGTTTCGGAAAAACGTTTTTTTTTTATACGAGTCTAAGGCCTTTAACTTCTAAATCGTCACATGGGAAAATTGTTCACATTTTTTATCGCTTTCATTTAAGCGATTGCTTATTAATTCAGTTATACTTTAATATTTTATTCCACCATTAAACGCTACCCACCACCTACTAACAATAAATGGATTCCGTTCATCCGAGTCATTCCATTTCCTCGTGTTTTGTTGTCCGTCGCACTTTGGCTTCCTTCCAATTGGAACTCGTGTCGGCCGCCCTTGTTGATTTCAGGCAGACTGTTTGGGGATTAGACCGCCATCGTTCGCACATTCCCTCGAAAAGCATCACCGGCGAAGTAAGCCTCTGGGTCAGTCTATCCATAGGGAGGAAAAATCGTTGTCGTCGTCGTATCCTTTCTTTGTAGGCTTTGTCCTTAAGTTCAAAGCAATGAACTAAACAGAAATGCGTGCCCACCTGCCGGAGTCTTTGTCAATGCGCACATGCGAGTTTGCCCTCGAGCGCTGACTCACCACTCAACTCAGAGCTTCAAATGTTAATCTGGTTTCTTTCGAAATGAATTGACAGCTAGAACGGAAAACGAAGTACCAGCCTTTTAATCGGAATATAAAACTCCGCGATAAAACACTTGAAAACATGAGATAGAAATCTGGAAATGAAAAAAAAATTGAATTTAACAATGTTAAGAGGCACAGTTTATTTTGTTGACGATACCGTCATTGAATAGACTTTTTCGCATACCGAAGATGGTAGGGGAGGGTGAAGAAGAAAAAAAACTTCCCGGCCCGTTTGAGTGAAATTCGATTAATGCATCGTTTCGTTTTTGTTAGTGCAAACTATGTAAACTCGAGGAAGCGAGAACGGAAAATCCTCTTTGATATGAATCGAGATTAAGAAGATGAGAAACGGTTTTGAGGGAACCATCTGTTGATAATTTATGGAAAGCGACGAGTTCACGCCTATCTTAATCTTAATCGCTGATCAAACACGAAATTCCTCTTTCGACAATTCTCTGCCGTAAACGTCACGTGACGAATGGCGCCCACAATCACCCGCCTATCCTTATATGACGTGCTAAGAGAAAAATGTTCTTCGGAACTTAAACGCTTCATAATCGAATTTTTTAGCCTTAAAATACCGATCATCGTATTGAATAGGTTGGATATACCTTTGTAATGTCAAACTGTAATTTCAGTAATATTTATACTGTAATTTATTCTTTTTCCCTGACGGCATTTTCAGGGGAATGTATTAATTTGGAAAAAGAATAAATTTAAGTATTACTGAAATACTAGTTTGACATTATTTCATAGTAATACAAAATCTATATACTTTTCAATTGCAGGATATTTTCTTTTGACTACTGAATTTATTGATAATAACAAAATTACATAAAAGTAGTCTATCTACTAGAAAATGTACATTTGCATCCAAAAGTTTTCAAACTTTTTCAATTCATTTTTCGAATTATCTTTAGACAATAAAGTTCTTAAATTTTTGAGAAAACTCCACGGAGAGCCTGCACGCTTGACAACTACGTCACCAACTGAACAAAAAAAATTATATTGACAACTTGATATATAATGACAACTTGGCAAAGTATTTCATTATATAAAGTATGTCAATGTGTTTTAGAGAGAAATAGTACAAGTGGATTTCAGAAAGAAGCTTCCTTCCCCGAGAAATTAAAATTCAGCTGATCATGTGCGAAATTCACATTATAATTATGGTCTGAAAACAATAATTATCATAAGCTAACCATAACTACTTTATTGAATAATATTTAATATATCTAATTATCTCTTCATGTCAGATGGTAAATTTTAAAATACGAAAGAAATTCCCTCGGTAATCAAAGGTCAAAAAATTTGCATGGATTTGCATACAGATATTAAATACCTTTTGAGATTAAAAACGAGTACCTTTTGAGAATGCACCATTATGAAAACGTTATGTTGTTTGGATAAAAAAAAGGAATGGGAGATCACACTTCCGGATGCATTAACAACAGCATTAACAATGTTTATAAACTCCAAAAGCTAAACTGCAATCAATACGGTTGGGGGGAAAAAACAAAAAAACCTTTAAGCTTTTATTCGCTCACTAACTGAATGATAAGGATATGAGTAAAAGAAGTGGGATATATGAAAAACTCATGGATGTTTTTACGTAATCATTTTAATATATAGGGTTAGCAGGAAATAAGTTTCCCACTTCAGATGGCTGTAGAATGCGTACAATTGGTCCAAATGAGATAAAATTTGAACTACAGATAATTCAAATGATGCGCTTGACATCTATTAAATAAACATTTTTTAGTACAAACATTCACCAATCGATGTAAATGGTATTTCTTTGCATATATGGAAAATGTGAAACATCATGTGCGTTACAGCATCATTCTTCGGATAAAAAGACGGGGGAAATTGCACGAGCATTAGTTACTGCTCTGCACATCATGCCTATGTTGCTGATAAAGGGGCTGCTGGTAAAATTGTTCTACCAGAACCAGCAGAACGCCGTTCCAGCTGTAAAGGAATTCCGTCCATGTTGCAGCTGAAGCGAATACGAAGAGGTCCAATGACTCCATGTGCCCTACGCAAGATGATACGGAAATTCGAAACAACTGGGCAAATTCTTCCAGTTAGAGGACGAAAGCAAATCCCGTCTTCTACGTCGAAAATGTGGCTACCGCGGTCGTTGAAGCCAGAAATCAGTCGCCGCATGATTGTGTGAGTGCCAGTTGTTTCCTGTGTATTGGATATGCCGTATTCCACTGTACGAAAAATCTTACGGCGGATTTTGCATTTTTATCCCTACAAAATCAAGTCGGTGCACCATTTGCAGGACGGGGACTCCGAGTTTCGTACAATTTTTGCACTTTAGTTCCTTGCTCGAATGGTGGTTGACCTCACTTGGCCTCACTTGACGAACTCCACTTTTGCCTTAATGGGCAAATTAACACCCGCAATTGTCGAATTTAGGCAGCGGACAACCCTCACGCTATCCAGGAACAACCCTTGCATCCTAAAAAAGTGACAGTATGATGTGGTTTTACGGCTACCTTTATCATTGGACCGTATTTTTTCGAAGAGATAACTGCAAATGGTTTCAAAACCTGTACCGTCACAGGATAACGGTACTGACATATGCTGAGGGATTTTGTAATCCCACAACTGCAACAGCGTGGATGCCTTCAGGGCATCATTCTCTACGACAGCATTTCACAGATGCACCGGTGATCAGCCGTCATTTTCCAATGGCATGGCCTTCTCGTTCGCCGGATATCACCCCCTGCGACTTTTGGTTGTGGGGTTTCCTGAAGGACAAGATCTACTGTCAAAGGCCAGCATCTGTGCCAGATTTGAAGGACAGCATTCGGTTCCATATTCTTGATATTCCGGCAGATTCGCTCCGGTCAGCTTTGGAAATCATGGTTCTGCGGTTAGAGCACTTTGTTGAACATGAAGGGAGACATATTAAGCAGTTGTTATGCTACTTTATTATGTTATTTCACATTAATAAAGCATATGAAATGTGTTTATGTGTATTACAGCGCCACCTATCGGCGGATTTTTGTATTAACATTTTTAATTTAATAAATGTCAAGCGCATCATTTGAGTTATCTGTAGTTCAAATTTATCTCATTTGGACCAATAGAACCTCTCAAGTGGGAAACTTATTTCTTGATAACCTTACGTCCTTGTGGTAAAAACTTTTTCGGACAAGTTTGTGCAACAGGGAAGTGGCTCTGCCCGTTTAATTACAAAAGTGCAGTTTTTGAAACAATGCATAATCAAAGATTGCTAACCGTTGAATCAAAATATCAAAAGGCTTCATGGTGATAATGGAAAACATGTGCAAACACTCAAACGTAATAAAAAATCAAATCAGGCTTAACACACCAATTTACCATGAATGGTAAATCCCCCGCTCGACACATCCTGAAATATGGCCCACGCACTTAACAAAAACAAGCTAAAAAACAAATATCTCGAACAGATCAGTCACTTAAAGCGGTTTCCCGTAGCCCTTCCCCAAATTCAATAATCTTGAAATAAACTTTTATACATGTAAATTTCAATCATATTTTCTTAGCATCAGCATAATGGATAACTAAGACATCTCTTAAACTTTAGATAGTATAATCAAGAGGGATGATTGGATAAAAGAGTGCATATCAAGAGAAAGCAAATGGTTAGTGGATTTTAAAACCGTCTTTTGTTATTTTGGATATAAAAATCAAGCCTCTCAATTTTGAACTAAGAATCATCATATGAACGGCACTCTTAAATTCAGAAGAATTATGAAAAACTTGGGAAATTGGAGATTGCGTTCTCATGGTCTCAACACTTTGTGAATTTTGAGTAAATCAGCGTTCTTGTCAGTTGCTATAATACGTATATTATCGGTAAAAATTTTCATTTCAGGGAAATATTTAAGAAATTACGATGAATTCATGTAGCTTTTTTTTCCAAATACCAATTTTTAACAATTGACCAATTCATCACTTTTAAAAGACAGTATTCCATGCCTGAAAATCAAGAAATCGATTCCATCCTCATCGTGGTTAATATTGCAAAATTTAGCTATTGAATGATTTAGCGCTGCAAATAAATGCACGTGAATGTTTATTAAAATGAAAGTTCAGGAGCTAAAACACTGCAGAAGGGGCTTGTGATGGAAACTCAATAATCGGATGAATGATTTTTCAATTAGACAAATGATCCGTTCAGATCAGTTATTGGTGTTAAATTTTACATTAAATTTCAGAGAACTTATTGATCTACCTAATTATCAATTAAAACTCATTGTACAGCAGCAGCAGCAGACTTGAAACTAAAGAATCACAACTAAAGCACAAAATTAACGAATACGCATCAATATGCCCTGTGCTCCTCGCATAATATATTTAAGATATATATTAGGAGAAGGACGAGACACAAGAACCCTGAAATACAATAAATAATAGTTATTAATTAAAAATACAAAATAAATAAAAAATAAGATATAATAAACAAAAATAATTAATCAAAATCAAAATAAACAGCTGACGTTTCGGATAGAGACTATCCTTTATAAAAGCAAAAAGGATAATTCTCTAAAAGCAAATAGAATATTAGAGAATTATCCTGAAGTTATGAAAAGTTGTACTAACGGACGGGTTTATATATAGTTTGCATAGGGAATAATAATACGGTATTGGCTGAAAAACAAGAAGAGAACAAATGAGATTAGTTAGAAGAACTGTTGGGATAGGACAGGACGGAGGACAAATAGGAAATAATAAGAGGGCGGCGAGAAAAATGCTATAGGATGACACATATGAAATTGAAATTATAAGAAAGTTTAGGAATAATAGGGTGGCTAGCAAAAAGATTTCGTAAAATTCCCTGAATTTCCCTTGATTTTTCCTGATTATCAAGGGAAATTCAGGGAATTTTACTCTACCCGTAACATCCTTCCTATCCTCAGTAACCATTGCTCGAGCATCTGCACAAGCTTCTTTCAGGCCATCACCCAACCCGACTCTCTCCCCTCTCTTAATCCCCCAGATATTAACGCTCTTCATACTTTCATTTGCAAAAAACTTGATTTTCTTTATTCCAAAAAGTGTAATAAATTTCAGAGAGACCGTATTTCCTTCCCTAATAAAACCGATTTTCTCTCTAATCCTTTATCCGCCTATTTTCTGAAATCCCTGTCTAAAAACGATCCACCTCCCTCCACCAGCTCTAGCTCTTCCACTCTTGGCACAACCGCGGTTATTAATCTTTCGACCACTAAACTTTCATCTCTCGAAATCAGAACCCTTTCTAAAGGCCTTTCCTTCTGTCCCACTCCTAATACCATTGACACTTTTGATATCATTTCCTCTGTCGATAACTTCAGCCGTGCCCTCAGATCCCGTCTATACTACTGCATTAATACTACTCCCGCTACCAGCTCAACCTTCCATATTCCCAGCAACTGGACCCCTCCTCATGATATCAATCCTGAACTTGAAGTTTACATCAAGTCCATACAAAATGACATCCTTTCCATTACTAAAAATATTAAAACACCTCTTCCTAGCCTCACCAATAACGAATTTCTTTGTATCAAACGCTGATATAGCAATTAAGCCCGCAGACAAAGGGGGCGCTATTGTTGTTATGAACACCTCTGACTACATTAACGAAGCTAATAGACAACTCTCTGATACCACGTTCTAAAAGAAACTAGCCTCCGACCCTACTGACACGTTCAACACCGAACTTAAAAATATCCTCTTTCGGCTTGAATCCTCCTCCCAAATCGATAAAAAACCCGCCTCTTCCTCCTTTTTAAATTCAGTTCTCCTGGTCGTTTCTACCTTCTTCCCAAGATTCATAAACCTGGCAATCCCGGCCGTCCAATCATCTCTTGTAACAACACCCTCTGTGAGCCACTTTCTGCTTATGTCGACCACCACATACGCCACATCCCACCCAGTCTTCCTTCCTATATCAAAGACACTAACGATTTTCTCTCCCATATCCAGCGCCTTAACGACTCTAATTACGATTTTAAAAACGTCTTCCTCTGCACACTTGATGTCTCTTCTCTCTACACTAACATTCGTCATGATGATGGAATTGAAGCTGTTCTCAACAGTCTCGAGGCTAACAAACCTTTCCAAGTTCCCTCTACTGACACAATCTGCCTTCTCCTTAACACCATCCTAACATCCAATTTCTTCACTTTTAACAATGAGTATTATATCCAGTCCAGTGGCACTGCTATGGGTTCCAAAATGGCTCCTAACTACGCCAGCATTTTTATGGGGGGAGGTGGAAACCAAACTGCTTTCCACGTCTCCCTTGAAGCCGTTAGTCTGGTTGCGGTATATTGACGATGTTTTCCTGATCAGGCCACATAATGAAGACTCTCTCCTATCTTTTATAACCCACTCTAACTCCATCCATCCCTCTATCAAGTTTTCTCACGTTATTCTATCACAACTGTTTCTTTTTTGGATGTCTCTATCTCTATCACTAACAACAAATTGTCTACTAATCTCTATAAGAAGCCCACTGACAGGCACCAGTACTTACACTATGATAGCTGCCATCCACGCCATTGTAAGGATAACATCCCTTTAGGTCAGTTAACTCGCATCCATAGAATATGCACTAATCAGTCTGACAAGGACTTCCATGCTAAGCCCTTACTCACTCCCTTAAAGCAAGAGTCTACCCCAAATCTGTCATACGCGCTTCTATCTATAAGCATCGTAATTCCTGTTCTAACAACAATCCTAAACCTTCTCCAGCCATGGCAACACCTACGGAGTATTAGTTCTTCCTTATCATCCAACCCTCAATAGTATTAAAAACATCCTAAGGAAACATCAAAATATTGACAACTCTCCTCTTCTCCATTCCATTCTACCAGAACCACCTAAAGTTTCTTTTAAACGGACATCTAATTTTAAAGATATTCTGGTCCATGCTGCTATTACCAAACCACGCACTTCCACTAAGGGATGTTCTCCTTGCAATGCAAAGCGTTGTGGCGTTTGCCATTTTCTTAACCCTGCTACCTCCATTTCCAGCAGTGCTTCCTCCTTTACTTTCAAAATTAACCAGAACCTGACCTGCACTTCTCACAATCTAATTTACCTGTTACATTGCAAAGTATGCCAGAAACAGTATCTTGGTGAGACAGGCAATACCATACGCTCCAGATTTGCCGGGCATAAATTCGATATCCTTAGCAATGCTGACACCCCTGTCGCTAAACACTTTAATTCCCCTGGCCACTCTTTACAGGCCATCAGCTTTTATATTCTTCGTAGTAATTTCCATAACAAAAAAGAGAGAAAGCAATTCGAGTCTTTTCTTATTTGGAAATTCAATTCCCTCACCCCTAATGGCATTAACCTTAGCAAAGGCACCATTCCCTCATTACCTTTCCCATATCCCTCTCCGACTTCAGTTATTCCTTAATTTGTCGTAAGCTCTATGGGCCCTTTTTTCCCCCTTTTTTCTTTATCTTATCTTTTGTTTCTTCTTTTCAGTGTTCTTTCATATTGTTCTACCTTTGACCCGGTGCTCTTATATGTGGTGCTATTTTAGAGGGTGACTAGCGACCGGGAATTGTCAGAGAATCTTTTTTTTTTTTTGTAACCGGGAACAGTAAGGGAATCATAAATGATATTCTTTCATGACAGCCTTTTTTGTCTGCTGATAATCAGGAAAAATCAAGGGAAATTCAGGGAATTTAACGAAGTCTTTTTGCTAGGCACCCTATCATTCTTAAACTTTCTTATAATTTCAATTTCATATGTGTCATCCTATTGCATTTTTCTCGCCGCCCTCTTAGTGTTTCCTATTTGTCCTCCGTCCTGTCCTATCCCAACAGTTCTTCTAATTAATCTCATTTGTTCTCTTCTTGTTTTTCAGCCAATACCGTATTATTATTCCCTATGCAAACTATATATAAACCCGTCCGTCAGTACAACTTTCATGTCTGTCCGTCCAGGATAACTCTCTCTGGAGTATGGTCAGGGCCCTTAAAAGCAACAGGACTATTGTTCTCCCTCCTCTGCTTACAGAGGGTGGCGATTTCGTTAGCAATGACCAGGACAAAGCACAAATTATCGCCCACTCACTGATGAGCCAATTCTCTACGCCCAAAGAGGATGATCTGGTCAATAATACTCGTGAGGTCAAGGACGTGTGTGATAGGTATGGCCACACACAGCGCGCTCTTGGCTCTCCTGATGTCATTGGCACCTCTCAGATATTGGACATCATAAAGCGCCTGAAAAGCAAAAAGGCAGCCGGCATCGACACCATTACCAACAGTGCTTTCAAGAATTTGCCTCCCAGTGTTATCTGCATCATCACTAAGGTCATAAATGACTGCTGGCTTGGCGGCCATTTCCCTAGTGCCTGAAAGGACTCAGTCATCATTACCATTCCTAAACCTGGACTGGATCCTGCTCTTACCACAACTTATAGGCCCATTAGCTTGTTACCCATGCTTTCGAAGGTCTTTGAGCGCACTATACTCAAGAGGTTCAACGAGTACTACGAGGCAAACAACCTCATTCGTAGTGAGCAATTTGGCTTTCGTCCAGGCCACTCTTGTCAGCTTCAGTTATGGAGGCTCGTTGCTGATTTAAACGGTCCTCTCAACCTCTCTATGTTTGGTGGTCTCGTTTTCCTCGATGTCCAAAAGGCCTTTGACCAAGTCTGGCATGATGGGCTCATTTACAAAACGATTACCTACGGGTTCCCTGAGGACCTAATTGTTCTGGTTCGCTCCTTCCTGTCGAAGAGGACTTTTCGTGTTAAGGTTGGGGACTCCTTGTCTGAACCCTGCGATGTAAATGCTGGTGTACCCCAAGGCTCTGTCTTGGGGCTAGCCTTATTCAACTTCTTTATCCATGACTTCCCCAAGTTTGCAAAGTGTAATCTTTACATGTTTGCTGACGACGGTTCCATCATGACCTGGGAACGAAACCCAGCACATGTCATCACTCGACTACAAAAAGCTTTACATCAGTGCGAGAGCTGGTTCACTAAGTGGCGATTAAAGCTGAATGTCAAAAAGTGCAAGGTCATGTTTATCACTCGCAAATGCAAAAACCCTCCAAAGCCCCTCTTCTTATTTGGCAAGAAACTTGAGTGGGTAAAAAGCTATAAATATCTTGGTGTCATGATCGATTTCAAACTAAACTGGAACGACCAAGTCCAATACGCGCTCAACAAGGCAAAGAAAGCGAAGTTCATTTTGATTGCACTTCTGGGGCGAAACAGCGCTCTTGGTGTAGATAACAAACTCTTGATATACAAGGTTGTGATTCGTACTATTTTGCTTCATGGAATGCCTGCTTGGGCTTCTATTTGCAAATCTAGGTGGAAGGATCTCCAGGCCTTCCAAAATGTTGCTCTCCGATCCATTGCCCAACCTGACAGAAGAGTTGCCAACAACCAATCTATCTATGACGATTAGGGGATGACCCACATAGGCACCTTTGTCCAGACAGTTATGAAGAACATGCTACCCAAGATGAAGAATCATGAAAACACCCTGGTTTCTGGTATTCTGGACCAGCCACTCGTTGTAAAGAATCCCTTCAGGTTTCGAAGACCGCGCCATATCCTGGATGTCTGCTTTGATGACGTTAACAAGGCCGCATTCCCCAACTATTGGATCTTTTAGATCCTGCTGATTTTTGGGGACTCTATTCGTCAATTTACAATCTGACTCTCATCCCTTCTGGGGACTTCTTCTCTGGAGGACTTAAGAGGTTCATCAGGCTTCTCACCCAGTTCAGTGTACCTCCTCTGGTTTACTCTTTGGGCGAGCGTGCAAAGTGAGCTTGGCTCCTGGACCACTCGCGTCTTTCTTTTCACTTCACTGTTCGATTGTCGATTTACAACTTTCATAACTTCAGGAAAATTCTCTAATATTCTATTTGCTTTTAGAGAATTATCCTTTTTGCTTTGATAAAGGATAGTCTCTATCCGAAACGTCAGCTTTTTATTTTGATTTTGATTAATTATTTTTGTTTATTATATCTTATTTTTTGTTTATTTTGTATTTTTAATTAATAACTATTATTTATAATATACTTAACCATAACAAGGACTGCTTAATTTGAATTAAGTAAGGCAGTCTAGCGTTATCTTGATATTCTCAGACTGCGTCTATCCAAAAGTGACTTATGACAACGCTATTCAATAATTGTTCCGCCAATAAACAGAGACCGCGCTGGATTGTAGGGTGGACTTTACGGGCACCGCCCGGGGCGCAAAACAAAGCTCGCCAAAGTTAGAGTTCAGCAAAACTAGGAGAATCGGACACGGCATGCGGTCCACCCAGGGCATAAAATTTTCTTGCTCCGGCAATGAACAAAGTATTCTAATGTAGTTTGTGAATAATCTTGTATTGCAAATGACTCTACTTCACCATAACTAGTTTAATCCTATTAAAACTAACTACACGGTTTTCACTCAGCAAAATTAACCTTTATATCATTCAACATGAAACACGGATCACTTCCAAAAGAGTAGTCGGTTTACTTATTAACATTCTGTCCATCTACTGTTATAAAAGCGAAACCTGTTAAATACAAAAACTCGTAGATTGTGTATAAGCATAATCCTACGAGAGCCAGTCATAAAGTTCCCGAAATTCTACAACACACGGCAAACGAGTGATAAGATAGCGATCCCAATTTTGTGGGATGGAGAATAGCATCTCTGCACGCTGGCGCAATAAGGCTTGACAGGTTTCAGTTTGCCGTTTCGTTACTGTTCCGTTTGAAGTAGACGTGAGCGTTTCGTAAAGGTTGACAGGTAGACATGAGTGTTGGTCGTTCATCTTAATGTCGCATTCTTTGACAACGACCATTTAGTGCATCATGAGTTCGTACCGCGTGGAAAGACTGTTATGGGCCATTTCTACGTGCAAATTTTGCGAAGGTTGCGTGATGCGGTTCGCAGGAAGCGGCGCGACAATTGGCAGGGACAGGGGTTTCTGCATCACGATAACACATCGAGCCTGATATCGCTTTTTGTGCAGCAATTCCTTGCCACAAAAACATTCCTGTCATCCCTCAGCCACCGTACTCTCCGGATCTCGCTCCTATTGACTTTTGACTGTTTCCGACTCTGAAAATGGGCCTCAAAGGGACACGTTTCGCAACCATGGAGGACATCAAATCGAATGCGATGGCCGAGCTTCCACAAGAAGCCTTCCAATGTGGCAGATTCGACAGTGCTCGCAAGGGTGCTATTTTCAAGGAGATTAAGATTCTGAACGGACATGCCGCCTGGCTGATTTTGGTGACGAAAATGCACAAAACTGCATAACATTTTATTTGTTTTTGATTTTTGTCCGCCCGACTATTTTATCTTTCCACCCATCTGATAAAATTTTCTGGGGAGAACACTGCGTATGTCCTACCATTAGACTGCCGTACCATTATTCAGGGAACTTTTCGACTGCCCCTCGTAATTGTTTATTACACACATCAAGTACTGAATGAGAAACCTGTTACTACTGTCATTGAACCAGAAACCTTTTACTGATTTCGTGTTAGGCCTCCTTTAGCTCGAATTACAACACATATATGGTTGGTTATAATTTCTACAAGATGTTCACATTAATCTACACAGTACATCTAGAGATACCAACCATTAGAGTTGCTTTCGAATCCCTGAGTTTGGAAGAAAGTGGATGACAAAACAGTGCATCCCCACATATTGGACGTGATCTTCAACAGTTGCTGTGAAAATATTTTTCCGAGGAGAGAGTCATCAGCCATGTGTTCCCAACAACGTGGCTACCCGTTCATCCGATTTAATATCCTGCGATTTTTGGCTTTGGGATTATCTCAAAAGCGTTGTTTATCGTGGAGGCATTCATTCACTAGTAGAGTTGAAAGACTTCTCTTCTGATCGAGTGCTTGCTGCTGTGGGACATGCTGTAACTCGTTTTTGTTCAGGGTGTTAGCCCTAGAGGACGGTGACTACACTGAACACCTCCTCCGAGTGTCCTCGAAGCTTTCTATATACATGTAATTCATGTTCTCCATCACCGACGATTGGTAGATGTAATGGACCTCCTTTAATGAATAACAATTTGCCCAACACTTTGGCCAACTGGTGCTAAACTGGCGCCATGTTTCACCATGGTGATCGGTTGGGGAACGACATATTATCAATATCTCTTCCCTTGTCCTGAAGCCATTCGGCCCATCGATCATCCCACTACAGGGCTTTGAATAGGGATACTTTAATTTAAATCATCCTGTATATATTGCGAGGAAGCGTATTCAAATTCTAAAACAACAAAGGTACGGAAAATATGTTCCAATTGCCTTTCATGGGTTTAAAAAGAGTGCGTCTGCTGCAAAGAGGACGACGCCGACTTTTTATGTGAAGACTGTTATGACTGAAGACTCAAAAACAATTTTCTTTAATTTTATGATGCATACTAATTTGATTTTACTACAAAGTAAATGTTTTATTTTTCGGTACTTCATCCTGATCATTTCTATTTAACATAACTAAATATATCAAAATGCACATTTATAACAAAATATGGAAAAGATAAAATGTTATAGTTGGTATAGTTAAAATTCAATTTTGTATTTCTTACTGGAGATTTTGAGAAAACAAATTTACCTTATAGTGGCCACTTTACCCTGGCCTGTCTTACACTTCTGTAATTCAAGCAACTATTATCATGATTGTCAGAAAACTATACGAACAGGGATGGTAGAAAAGAAATTCTCTACATAAATATCACAGTTTGCAAGGCAGCCAGAGTGTATCCAATTTTTTCAGCTTTGAAAATCTGGCCACAGATTCATATCCAGGGGTCATAGTCATATTCATATTTCTCGTAATTTGATTATTTAAGAAATATTCACCAATGGCACCTATGTCTCTAGCAGCAACAGATCGTGATCCTCTATTTTTAGATCAATAACATCAGTAAATAAACGTTAAACGAAAATGATTCAAGGGGAAAAGTTATCTCTGGACAATAAATTAAGCAAAGGGTTCTTTTCATTAATCAAAAAACTTATGAGAGTAATGAAGCCTAATGAATAATGGTGCGCTTCAACATTGTGGATGATGGTATTATGTTTATTAATGACTTTTATGCCAAAGGCTATATTCACCTTCCCAGTCAGAGCAATGCCATTTTAAATGACTTTATAATGCCTGAATGTTTTGGGATGAATAGTAGGACGAGCTCGTGAATGATATGAAATATAGACAAACCCTTACGCCAAAAGCAAAATTCATCTAGAACCTTTACTGAAGCCTATTCATTAACGGGTTGACGGGCGTACATCACCGCTACCCTCATTTAAGTACAACATATAGCATTAAAAATAATTTTCCAAGTTCTGAAACGGATAACTCTAACCGAATCCATGAAGCTGTAAATTCGTGAATGAAAGACAGAACGCATTGCTTGAGCGGATAGAAGACGTCTACCATTCAATTCGTTCCAGGCAATAAAGAAATCTTCAGCCAAACACTTCAAACAACGACATCTCAGCCACTCTCTCTCTCAAGTGGACATGTCAATGTATTGACAACGAGGGTGGAAAATGTCTGCAGCATCCTCGAAACGAACCATAAAATTCAATAATCGAAGGCATTGTAAGTTCTTCTTTGTAAAACAAAGTCAATTTTTAAATATTTTTTTATTTAAAATTTAAAAAGATAAAAATATTCTTTAAATCAATTTGAAATTTTATATAATACACTTTTTTATTGATACATTGATTGCAGTATAAAAACAAAAATGAATTCAAGGAAGTCGTGTTTTGACGCAAGGCCGTCACTATTGATCGAGTCCAATGAATAATTGATTGGCTGCAATCGAAGCATTACAGAATCCCCTCTTGTCATATTTCATTGCTGAATGGATTATAACCTGGCTGAAACACGTGCCCTTAGTCTATTCATAAAATTTAATCTCTGTGATTGACAAACGTCAAGTAATAAGTGAGACTAATGAAGTCGCGGGCGAACCAGACAGGATCTTTTTTTTTAATTGTGTTATCTCACAGGATTAAATTGCTTCTTTTTCATAAACTCTAAAAGCACAAATGTAGGGGTAGAAATGCCATAAATTATTAAACTTCGCTATCTACACAAAATGATCAATTGTGTGCTTCACCGAGTGACTACTTCATTAGAGGCACCACAGTAATAAGCTAGTTCACCTTTATCTCTCATCATGGACGAAAATCTAACCAAAAATTGGGCAAACACTCGAATCTACGGACTATCCACGGAGGAATTGCATTGCGAACTACACTATGTAGTTATAACTGTATGTCACGGACAGTCACGTTCAAATGCATCCAGGAATTCAACATGAGACAACGATGCATCATAGATCGGGAACATTCTGGTCGTCCCGTAGAGTTTACAACTAACGCCACAAATGATCCATACGGCGATCGACGATGTTCTCATGGTGTAAGTGTTGGCTGCGACGGCAAATACAAAACTGTATAAGATAAAGAGCAGCGCTTGCCTTCTCATTTAAATTAAAAAGTTACCCGTAAAGATGATTTAAAATTGAAACGCGTCGGTTACAATATACCTAGACCCTCTTCTGTTCAAGCAACTTCTTACTGCAGGTTTTGAAGGAATTCTATGCTGAACAGCGATGACGTTCAAAGATAAAATGAATTTTCCAGACAGTCACTCTGAGAACTTTTTTTCTAGCCACTTTTGCGATTTATTTATTGATTTATCTCGTGCAAGACCTTAGAACTGTTCCACGGGAATATTGGCCTGTGCTGACATAATAGCAGCACTTATTTGCGTTCAAATTATAAAGCGGTGTTTGTAGTTTCCTAATGGATCTTTTTACCTCTTCCAAAAAATGCTTTATCGGTTTGAGATCAGTTGACTGAACCGGTCAACGAAGCAGATGGATGGCCGAGCACGGCTAGAGGGTGTTGAAATGGGCCATCTGCGTCGGGATGCATCTGGTTTTATAACAATGTTGAGATAGTTTGTGGCATTACGAGACGTTTCACTGCTATTAAGGGACAAAGTGTAGCTCAGGAGGAAATTTCTCAGACCGTCATTCCATCTCTTCTTAACTGTAGAGTTGTCACTTGGCAAATGGATTCGAGTTGCGTCATAGCCTGGACGTGCTATAGTAGGTGGAGAAGGAGCCGAGATTCATCGGACCAAGCTATTTTTTTATACACTTTTACGTAACCCTAAACAGGTAAGCCTTCTTCAACATTACGTTAAAGGTAAAAATGATTTTCACGACACATACGTTGTTTCTTTTTAGTAAAAAATATAGCAATATAATTGTTAGTATATTTATTAATATCTTAGCTTTTGTTTATAATTGAAAAATATTAAAATTTCACACGGATGTAGGTACAGATTGTCATTTTCCAACCAATTTCATTCATTCATTCAGTGTACTGCATGGTTCGAAGCTCTTTGAAAACTGATTTTGCACATTTGAAACAATTCTCTATCATGCGTCACTTTTCGCTAGACACTGCAGAATACCAATGGTGATACCAACTTACTATTAATAAATAATAAAGAAATCGAAAATAAATAACAAATATCGAATAATAAAAATTGAAGGGACAATCTGCTATAGGTAAGGCGTCTTAATATTCATGAGTAAATACCGTGGAATATCAAAAGGCACTTTGTTCACATTTGTGAAACTACACTGATTACAAGATGGCTCCACGATAGGAAACGATTGCTACTTAGTGGTACGAAGCGAAATAAGAAAATTGTGATTTTTACGAGGCTTACCTGTCTAGGATTAACTCAACAGATTCCGATCGACTGACCTTAAACCGATTTGGACCTTAAAAGTCGGGCTGGCTTTATTTTTCTACTCTTGATAAACGAAAGTTTATATTTTCGTGTTTTATTTTTCTTAGATAAACTTTTGATAGTTTTAAATCAAACTCTGTGCAAGCTAAAAAAGTAAGTGCTTAATTTATTACCAAAATACATAATATAAAATTATTTACTGGCTGCTCGTGCTTGGTTACGGATCAGTTATCGAGAGTAGCGCTTGAGGTAGCTGGAGGGAATACTTGTTTTAAAACATCTCCAAATTATTGCCTGAATCGTTCGTTTCTTTTTTCTCATCTCATACAATTCGATCAATCCTTGCAAATAATTTGATATTTTGTAACGTGTAAATCGCAGAGGCTATTATAGCTGGCGCAGTGGAATA
>JAHWFO010100943.1:1395522-1490047 GCA_023313115.1 Rhysida immarginata | reverse complement strand
CTGCGAGGGTCACTGGAATCCGAACCCAGCTTCGATTTCCGTGACATATTTGGATCTATTCTTTTAAAACGTGCGAAAATTTTATTTCTTGAGCAAAAACATCTGATAAACCTTAGTAGTAAAATTTCTTTCGGGCTCCCTTTCTTTCCTTGCTTTTTCATTTGCGATCCCCAATCGACATCTGCTAAGCACCAAACACAGATCACGAGACCGCCAAATATACGATCGTAAAGTCAAGAGTGTCGCATAAGTACTCAAACCGTTCTTTTTGCACCTATGATCATGCCATGTTCGAAGTAGTTCAATCTCTTTATTTGAACCGAAGTTAAGGTAATTTACTGCAAAACGGTTTTGCAAATAATGTACATGCCTTTTATGGAACACATCTTCCTGTTAGGTCACCGTGATTTTATCTACACTCTTTCAGATAGAGATCAGCTGTTCCTAACTTAAGAGCCGTGGTGACATACGAATGCTTTTGAAAAGGCCGCACAATCAAAACTACATTACATTAACCATGTAGGAGAGAGTCCTCGTTGCTTCACTAATATAGATTAAGAATTACTAGGACAAACAGATCAATGTTGGAAGCGAATATTTATTATTTATTAACAACGCGTTTCGGTGAAGCCTTCTTCTAGTATCACACCAGATCATATATGAAAGTTATTAAAGGAAAAGATTATAATTGGCCCCCCATTTTTTTTTTTATGTAATAAAAAAGTTCCCTCTTTAAGCTACCTTAAAACTAAGTAATATAGCGCACAGCATATGGTATTTTGTTGCCATGAAGTGCCATTTTTGAAATAAATAAAATGTTCAAAATTTCTGAATAATCATGTGTTTTTATGTGGTCAGTCCCAACAGATCAGATGAGTCAAGGATAAGTATTATGGGCCCCGGGGGGCCATCTTAAATAAATAGAAAAATACATACATTTAAATTTAAGGATAAAAACATTCAATAGTCAAAACATTGAGACATTGAGATTAGTAACTAAAAATATCTATTATTATCTAACAATAAAACTTAAACGAGTTTTCTCTGAACTAAAATAAACATTATAGACTGCTCAAAACATTTAAAGGAGCATTTCTAAACTTAAACATTTCTATTAAGCAGCGTGCAGAAGCAACTACGAATAATATGGACAAAATCGCTGTATGTGATCATTAAAAGACGGTTTATTTAACAATAGAATGCATTATTGAAACAACTGGTGAAGAAACAAAAAAAAACAGGAAACTGCAGGACCCCTGCCTAAAACAAAGTGAAATGTCCTTTGGACGTTGTGAGGACAATGCCCTGTTTCTTCCAGGGATCAGTTTTTGCACCACTCAGTAATGTGTATGCCTACCATGCTCCGTATCAGTCGACGGATGCGATCTTGGGGAAGCCGGTCCCATTCCTCAGTAAGTGCCTGGATGAGCTGTTGCAGTGTTTCTGGAGCTGAAGGGCGGTGTCGAATTCGCCTATCAAAGCATGTCCCAAAGATATTCGAGGGGATTTAGGTCTGGACTCATTACAGGCCACCTCATGGTCTGAATGCCATGCATCCGTAGGAAGTCTTGAGTGACAGCTGCAGTGTGTGGACGAGCATTGTTCTGCATCAGAAGGAATCCATGCCCCATGCCATGTGCAGCAACAATCACATGTTCTCCCAGAATGTCACGAATATAAACGTCAGCGGTCATTCGCCCTCGGACGACCACAAGATCCGTTCGATGGTCTATTGAGATGTCAGCCCAAACCGTAATGGAACAACATCCCATTCGGTCAGTCTCACAAATTGTTGCGTCGGTGTTTCGCTCACCACGTCGTCTCCAGACACGTAGACGGCCATCACAGCGGGTCAGGCGGAATCTTGACTCGTCTGTGAAGAGAACAGAACGCCAGTGGCGAAGCTGCCAGGTGACATGTTGATGTGCAAACTCTAGTCGCGCCTGTATGTGCTGGTGGGTTAGCCTAGGCACTCGATTTGGTCATCTGGCTCTCAAGCCAACTTCACGTAATCTGTTCCGGATTGTTTGATCTGAAACAGCTACCCCAGTTGACATCTGCAGGTCATTTCTCAGGTCTCTGGCCGTTCAGGTTCTTCGGCGCAGGGCACAAGTTCGCACAAAACGATCTTGATTGGCGGTTGTTGAGCGTCGGCGACCTTGCCCAGCTCTTCGTGTGTACTGGCCAGTCGCCTGGAATCGTGTCCACAGTCGGAAAATTACGGAAGAGGACACATTGAGGGCATTTGCCACAATCCGAAATGATTGACCCGTTTGGAGCAATGTTACGGTTCTCGCAGCTTCTACTGCTTCAAGATGCCTTCGTGGCATGTCAGAGCACTAACAACAACGTTCCAGGAATGCCTGCACCTTCTAATGTCCGACCGTTATCTTCAAGCAAAGAGTGTACTGGCATGTAGCCACTTTGTTTTCTGGGGGGTTATATTGCTATGCAGATTTCTCAGAATATCTGGCAGCAAAATGTGTTGGCTTCAACCATTTCCTATGAGGGAGATAATAGGTTTCATGTTGCAGAAGATGAAATTGCTAAAAAGTATTATTTACGCTCTCTGTAGGGGATTCTACAAGTGTTCCTTTAATTGTTTTGAACAGTGTATATCTGCTATAAAAGGCTAAAAATTAACAAACCAAAATAATTAAAGTTTAATTCTTGCAGAAGAACACTCGGCGTATGCTTTATTTTTAATGACAGGAATCATAGACATAATATTTTCCTTCTGGTCCGGCATAATCACTAGTAACTCATATTTGATACCTTTGGCACTGAGCCTATTTTTCACTCCGACTATCGTTTTCTTTTGCTACTATCGCAGAAGATGCAATCAGTGTTCATGTTTTCAGGATTCTGTTCAGTTTAAGGGGATCTTCGATTCGGAATATTTCCTCCTTTTCTTCCTCTCCATCACTGCTGGTCGTTGGTGTCGCCGCTCTCTGGGCTCTGATACGACTGTTTCTCCCTCGTGCACTGGCTCTACTATGGTGCAGCACGGTTTCTACTACGGAGACCAGGCCTCGATTACGGCTACGACCGCATTCATCATTTTATTTACGACCGTATTCAGGGGCCATAATACGAACAACAGGGAACCGAATTAAAGAAAAGCACTGGATTTGACAAACAAATTTACCATCTTTAGCACTGTACCCATTATTCACACAGAATATCTTTACAGGTTACAAAAGTTCAGATACAAGTTTATATAAAGAGGAGGGACCAATCAGAATGCAGGGCATCATGTTTGGTTTACAAAAGAAGGGTAATTCAGGATTGGAGAGAGTCAAGTGTCCAATGACAAAATAAACTTATTAAAAAAAAAAATTCATAAATACACAAAAAAAAAAAAAAAAAAAAAAAGAAAAAAAAATATATATACAGAAGAAAAAACTTAGGAACAAAAAAGATACTATAAGTGGAGAGGCTCTTACATCAGGAGTGTGAAGTAAGTAAGAACATTTCAGCTTGGTTAAAGTTTGGAAACCAGTGAAGCCCACTGTGACAGGTCAAGTGGGCCTCTTTCATGGTTTAATAAAATATCAGGCGGTACTTTAGCTATTTCAAGAGATTCTAAGAAGTTAAGCTTTTTACGTTCGTCAACACAATGTAGTATCCGAAAATTATCTAATTTCCCAATTATCTAATTTCCCAACTAGTTATTGCTGTAATGGGTATTCTGTCTATTTCTTACATTGCATTATTAGTTGATTTATTAGGCTGGGTGGCCAATTTACCAGCAGGTAGCCACATCACCACCTTTTTCTTTAATAAATAATAAATATTCACATCCAACGTTGTTCTATTTTTCCTACAATTTGTTAATCTATATTACATTATGTAAAACTACTTGTACATTACGGATAATTATTGACTCACCGCTTAAAATATACATTGCATTTCTATGACACAAGAAAATGTAAAGAAATGCTATTTCACCAATTAAATTTATTTTGTATTATAAATAAATTTATTATAAGAGGATAATTTCATTAAAATTTGAATTTCATCCTTTCTTTTCAATCTAAGTTTAAAAAAAATAAAATTTGTAGAATGGTTCTTATGTAACCTAATCTCAATGATGACGGTTAAATAATCTTTCATTCGTAGAACACGTTTCATGTTAATAAATAATGAAGCTTAAGAATATAAATTTCAACTCCTTTTTTCTGTTTGGTAAGAAAATGATTAAGTGCACGAACGTTCTCACCACTGACGGGTATCTTGATTGAATTATACTCATTTACCGTGCCTCGAGAATTACAGGCAACATGAGCGTTTGCAAGATGAGCCGAGGCAGCCTCCGCTTCCCACCGTTCATTTACGGGGAGAACATTTTGATCGATTAACAGCAACTGTCGGCCACTTTGTGTTCGGCTATGGCATAAGTCGACGGCGAAGCTTGGAGGTCTTTCCTCCATTCCCTCTTTTCTCTCATCCTCTTGGACTGGAACAATCGATCAACAGTCGTCGGAGACAAACAGCCCCGTCTCCCTGCGAATGCCCGTTCGCAAACTGTAGTAATGGATACCTGAGCTGGTGCTCTCTCGGCAGTTACCCATTTCAATCAATTCTCCTGTCCTGGGAACGTGTCTTCATTTTTCATTGGCTTACAAAGAGATCATCTTCTGAACCCAGCGAATTAGCCTGCACTCGCGACGTTCTTCATCAAAGGAGCTGCTTCGCTAAAAGTTTATGTGCGACGACGAGATGTTCGCCGTCACTCGGACAAAGGTAATGAGAGATTGGGCTAAAAGAGATGTTGGGCAAAATGATTAATATTGATGATATCTTTAAGAGGGGCTTTGTGAAACACTTATTAGGTATCGTCTCTTTAACATATAATATTCGACTTTTACGCCAATCTTTCTAAAAAAAAAAAAAAAAAAAAAAAAGCAAGCGGTGGAAATGGACAAGCGATTTATAATAGATGAGTTTTATTACTGAAACGTGTATGTTTCATTAAGGAAAAACAAATTTTTCTTGTGAATTCGTACCCAGTATTAAAAAAATTATAAAGCATAAAAAAATTTGATTGTAGAGTTGCTCATTATTTAAAAGGCTTTCAATAATTTTAGTTTTATAAGACTTAAATTGTCCATTGTTATTAATATTCTCGATCAAAACTGAATCGAAAACATGTCGATATCATTCAAGATAAAATTGAAAAGAGTTGCTTAAGTAAAAATGAGCTATTTTCAAAACGGCTTTCAGCCATTTCCCTTTTCTAAAGAGAAATTGTCAAAAATGTAATTGAAATCGAGCAAATATACAAAGCAAACAACACCGAAAACACTAATCCATATAATAATGCTTTTTAAAGAATTATGTGGATTAGTGTTTTCGGTGTTGTTTTGTTTTGTATATTTGTGTCCACAGTTTTTGGCTTGATTAGTTTGAAATCGTGCAAACTTCCTTAAAGTGTACTATGTCCTTAAGAAAGAACTTCTTTACAGTTTCTCTAAAAGATGAACATTTCTTTTAAGCATTAAAAACCGCTTGTTGCCTCTTTACGTATTCCAAGACCGTTCCATAAAAGATATTCTTTCGTAACCCCGCACGAGTAAAGTTCGCTATCAAGCAGACTTTCTTGGCAAGAAGATAGAGCCAGAAAATTTAATTTTTAACTACAAATCCGTCAAAAAGGGAAAATAAATAAACGGTAAAAGAACTCTAACTGCAAAAAACCGTTAAATCTAGTTAAGAATAGGAAATCTGTTTGCAAATAAAATTATTATTCTATGGCTTGAATGTTTTAGACTGATAAAGTGATTTTTATACAAGAGACTCCTCTCTTTAAACAGATTGTTCACTGTTTAATTTTAACTCAATTGCATTCTACAATGTGAATTATCCGATTTTTTGCTTTAAATGATAACATCTAACTCCTTTCTCCGAGAATTTTTTAATGTGACACATTGATATACAATAGGTATTATGCTTGATCTGTACTTGATTTCACCGCAAAATATACGTTTTTCGTCTGATTTTTTTTTTTTTTTTTTTTTTTTTTTTTTTATTTTTTTAATTTACATATTCCAGACTACATTTCACACAAAATAATATGCAATAGACCCTTTCACAGTAAGGAGCACGACGTCACTGGCACATGCGCTGTTCTGCTTCTGGAGGGCAAAGCGCAGAGAAAGATTGGATAACCAATGCATCATAAGCGCTAGCGTTATGCCTAACAATGACAAAAATACGGTTTTTTTTTTAAGAGAAAGATTTAATAAAACCAAAGAAGGCAAGGAAGTACAAATTAGACATTCAAAAAATGTGCAAAAATTATTCTAATTAAAAAAATATTGGAGTTAAAAAAGGAAAACGCGATTGCAACCAGGGAGTAGAGAGTAGATAATGCTACAAGAGATAATGCTGCTGTCATTCATCTCCAGATATGCGGCTCCTATAACGGCCACAAGCAGTTGAAAAGGACGTTAATACCAAACAAACCAAACCAAACCAATCATCTCCAGATACTTGTCTCAATGATCAGTTCGCTGTTCTGTTTGGCAGCCACTGGATGTATTACTTCTGGGGCCAGGATAGAGGTAACAAATTTATGTGAGACCCGTGCACTGGACCAAAGCTGGATGCCCAGCAGCTGTGGGATTGCCACTAGCAGTAACTAATAATGCATTTAAAGAATAAAAATATTTTACTGGTGTTTATTTGTGAGAAATCTAAAAAAAACTTTCTATTAAATTAATAAAAAAAAATAAAATCTTAGTAAAGTTTTCTGCTTTATTAGCTGCATTTCACTGTTTTGTGCAGCCGTTTTTAATTTTCTTGCCCTCCGGAAGTTCTATTGGGCATGCACGTATCTCATTATCATGTTAACGTGAAATCGTCTATAGTTTATTTACATTTCTCAAGAAGGTTGTTATCTTACTTTTCTCCGAGTGTACAAGCTTTGTAAGAACATGCTAATGTCATTGATATTAATTTTATTTCGTAATGCGTTAAGAGATTTGTAAAAAAAAAAAAAATGTAATTGAGAATGTTAGTCTTACATCATAATATAAGTTAAGAGGGTAACCTAACTGTTGATACATACAATTTATAAGAAGTAGCGGTCGGTCCACTTATCCATAACGAAATAATGTTTTTATTTTGTTTGGTTACATTATTGTGCTTACCTTCTTTCTCTATTCTATTTTACTATATTAGTTTGTATTTTTATTTCTTAGTTAATTTTCTTTTCTTTACTGGGATTATACTAGCTTACAATATCTGAAATAAATAAATAAACATGTTTTGTGTTTGGCATTTGTAAAATAAATTCGCTTAAATATTCTCTCAAACCTCAAAATCAAACTATTTCTTGCTTATTTTTTGCTTATTCTTCTTTCATTAAGCAAAATTTTCCTAATATTTTTACTGGAAATACGCTAGTTTGACGATAGTTTGATAACGTATTTTTTTACTATGGCTTGAAACAAGTCACTTTAATCCATTTTAAATATACCTTTTAGATCTCATTCTTTAGTCTCTTTCATATTTATTAAGATTTCAAAAAAACTGTTGAGACTGTCTTCAATTTATGCAGAATCGCACAGATTCTTGGATTCCAGAGAGTTTGACGAGCTTGATTTTCCGTCAATCTTTTCACACATTTGGTTTTTATTTCTTACGCTAACTGGCATCATTGGACCGGGGAATGTTTTATGCAGCAGCCGCGATCATCGCGCCCGACGTCTTTTTGGCCGTCTGCCACCGCCGCCGCCGAGGGCCTCCATTCCACCTGAATCCGCCGCCACCAAACGTCGACATTCTCGGCAGGAAGTCGGCAATTTCACGGGCGCTGTTACGGCCGTTCTTCGCTCGTCTTCCTTGACGTTATTTCCATATGTATGAAGCTAATTCTCTAAGAAAGAGATACAACAGCTGCCGGTATATTTAAATGAATGCGTCGTTTACTGTAAACTGAGGAAATAAAAAAAGAAAAGGAAAAATTGTAGAAAAACAATACAAAATAAAATTTCTAGTTTCAAGCTGGCCGTTTCCAATTCTGTGTTTTTGTGAACTATGACGGAGATACGGTTATGAAACATCGTTGAGTTAAATCATATCAGAGACCCAAGTTTTAAAGTTTCTTACCAAATGAATTATCTCGGCACTCAGGAGGAAAACGCTTAATTTCGCTTTTTTCCGTTCTTAATCAAGTAGAACCGAACTGTCTTTCCATTGGGCAAAAGGGGTTTAACTCCAAAATAGAAATTTAATGTTATTACGCAGGTGTTCAGGAATACTAACGAAGTTGGCTCTGAGCTGACTTTATTCAAACTTCACTGTGTTTTCGCATACATGCATTGTTCTATTCAATCTAAATTACAATATAGAAAATTTTCAGAGATATATAAACGAAACTATTTTAAATCATTTCGACATTTTCAAGTTTTATCCTTAATTTATAGTGATTTTATTCATTGCAAATTATGCAAGTTAGGCTTGTGATATTAACTAATTTAAAGGACAATTCTACGATCAATACAACTTTAATTAAACCGAAAGATTAGCGCACTAATAACATCGTGGCATATTTAAAAAAAAATTCAATTCGAACCATACATTAAAATATGTGATAAAAAACAAAAATTTCGAACGCAATTTCCAATAGCGAGACCTCCATCTTAGTGACGTCAACGGAGTCATAGTTTTGCTTCAACAGTGTAAATAAATACATCGGCGCGAGATTAATCATCATCAATATATAAGTAATTAAAATTAAATTAAATTTATTTTGACCGTAGAGTTGTTTTAATCATATTTCTAGACATCTCGATTTGAAAATATGCCATTACCAAAGATTCACCATTTGAAAATACACGGTCTTATGGGAATCTCAATATGAAAGCGTATTTGGCAACAGTTCATTTGGTACTTAAAATAACATTATCTTAATTCTTTAGTCAAAGTACGAACTGTGAAAAGCTTGCTTTTATAAAATTATCTTCTTGGTTGCCTGTACGTAATAAAAAATTTAAATTTTAAAGCAGTGATCGCATAAAACTATTTTGAGAGCTTTGAGGTTCTGAGAAAACTAAATTAAATTCACTGAAAGCCTTAATTTTCGAGTCTATTATTCTTTGTACTCGAGATTTTCTTCTTGAATCGTTCTCCTTTTAAGCGCTGAGCAAGGGTTAAAGGAATTGTAAAGCCGATCTCATCATTATCTCAACAGTTTCCCTACTTGACCACCACCAAAAACTTGCCTCGAAGCTCCATTAACTTGCTTACTGAATACCGACAACATTCAACAGTAGCCGAATATTAAAGCGATTTGCACAAGACCAAATTCTTCTTCTAGAATTTAACCAGCAAATTATTAATTCTTGAAACCACTTCAATAGAGAAGGCTTCAAAAAATTATTTGGATTTTATTTATATAAAGTTTCGTGAGCTTTTAAACAATAAAAAATGCGCTTTAAATACAAGCCACCTTTGGTAGAGATTTTTCTTAACTATTCATGCTTTTATTTAGAAAAAAAAATGTTTAAAAAATTAAAACCCAAAGCAAATCCATATCTGCAAAGCAACAATACTGAGTATTACGACGATACTCATCAACTAACTCGAATATTCTCTTTAAATTTCAATTTTTGAGAAATAAGAAAAGTTAGTGGCTTAATAATTTCAAATCTATTCCTAATTTATACAGTAGTATTTAATTTTTACAGGTATATCTCATTTACCTTATTTTAAGTAGAATAACCGTTGAAGAATGAAAATACAATAGGGTATCAGAAAACTGGCTACAAGTAAGTTTTTGGTGAATTCCAAAGGTAATTCGAGACAACTGTACAAATGCGAAATACATGTAGCTGTAGCGATATGCTTATTTAAATCGTAAATAAGCATTCTGAAAAAAAATACCTTTGGATGAGGTTAGTTCTTAGCATCTTTAAATGCCTTCTAAAGCCGATATGAATTCGATTAAAGACTAAATATTTTTTATACATAAAAATATTTAATTTCACAATTCTTTAAAGGGGTAAAGAAAACTTGGAAAATTAAAAATACAGGGTATAACAAAAAGGTACGGCCAAACTTTCAGGAAACATTCCTCACCATGTAGAGGAAGAAAATATATTATACCGGAAATGCTTTATTTCTACGTTAGAATTCATTATCTACAACTCTTCATTAATTACATTATTCATGGAAAACACATAGGAACAGAATGTACCAGCATAGCACTAGACTTTTATTTGTGCGAGCATTTAAAGCTCTTATGGTATGGAAGCCCGGTACAAGATGCAGAGAGCCTTCGTGCCCGTATTGTGGAAGACCGGGAACAATACGCAATTCTCCAGAGATACATCAGCGCATCCGGGATTCAATGCGACGGCGGGTTGACGCATGTATCGATGCTAACAAGAGGGTATTTTGAACATTTCATGTAAGAAAGGGTTTCATGTGATTTGCCGGTACGTTCTGTTCCTGCGTGTTTTCCATGAGTAATGTAATTAATGAAGAGTTGTAGAAAATGAGTTCTAATATGGAAATAAAGTCCGTATAACATAATATTTTCTTCCTCAACATGTGAGAACTGTTTCCTGGTAGTTTGGCCGTACCTTTTTGTTACACCTGTAAAATTTTATATGCAATTAAGGCGCGACAATGTGTGCGAAAAGATCAGTTATTTAAGGGAAAGTGCATAAACAAATATAACTACGAAAGAATAGAGAGAATGAAATAATCTTTAGACGCACACCTGGTCAGCAAGCAAGCTATTAAATAATCTAATTGTGTTAGTCTTTCTACATCTTATTATCAAGTGTTCGATAAGCCATTTCGTGCTACAAAACATTATTAAATTTCTGCTGATTACAAACCTGTACTCGTGTAGCTTGATACGAGTCTTAATTAAATTCCATTTCTGATGACGAACTAATTAAGAACAAAGCAGTTAAATTGACGAACTCATTAGGAACAAAATTTCTAAAACATTTGAGAATTTCGGAGATTATAAATAATAATAATAATAATAATAATAATAATAATAATAATAATAATAATATAGACTGATATAAAAACTTATAGACGCTTGGTTATTTAAAATCAGAAATTACGAAAATCAGTCATTGCTTCTGCCTGAAAGTGAGTTTCGCTGCATCTCCCGTCCGCATCCTACGAAGCCTCTCGTATGAGACCCATTAGAAATAAAATCAGTGAATTGTTTAATACTATAAAGCATTTGTGTGCATGTGTGCATTCTTAGTTTATCAAGACACTTTTTCATGTTCCCAAGTCTAACTAGGTTTTTACATATGGTTGAAAGAAAAAACTTTTAAAACCATTTACATACGCTTGCCTTGGAGATTTATCAATGAGTAAATATAAATGTTATGTAACGCCATTATAAAGACTATATTTGCAACATAATTTTTATACATGCTTTTTAATATGAATACAATTAATGATTGAAGAGATAAAGAAAGAAATTTAATCATGTAATTTAGTGAATATTACTGTTAATTTAACAAGTCAATGAATACTGAAATCGAAATCATTACATAATATTTTATTTATTTTCTTTCTTTAAAAAAGAATTCACAAAAATTTCCTTCTAAAGAAAACCTAAATTATCTTCAGCGGAGTTTTAACCCGTCATTACAGATACGGGAGAACATATAGGCTTATTATATTCACTATTACGCCTAAGCACTAGCTCGTTACCGTCATTAGATGTAAAATAAGAAAAAATGGACTTACACCACTTTGAAAATAAAATAATCAATTAACTAATTTACTCCCCGCAGGCTGCAGTGCCTTTATTTATAATTCAAGAAGCAAAATTTATTTTAATTCTAATTGTGAGCGTATAACTTCAATTTAAGAAATTTTGAGATATAAAAATAATGTAATTAGCGGAGTCTAAAAATTAATTGTACTTTGGAATAATAAATGTCATTTAGGGTTTAAAATCCCTTGTAATTCGAATTTTACTAAGGCACAATGTATAAAAGAATCGGTCGACAGGTATCTAGAATCCCAATGAAAATTTTTCTTTTAATATTAAATTATTCATTACCACGTCACTTCATTAGTTAATGCACGAAAAGCTTGAAAACGTTATTATTTTAACATTAGCGGCTACACCCGACCCAACAATGGATAAAATAGAATTAGAAACATGCATGCAAGTTTTGAAAATACAGTACGAGCAGCAGTAATATCGCAAGCAATATACTTTATCGAGCGCACATAGAAAGGCTACCTAATGGTGTAATTATGGCACACATTACATGATTTTGTTTGGCTTAAAGAGGCGCCTAATGTTGAGGTTAGACGGAATGTTATTTATGCTTCATCGGCACCGGAACTTATTAAAATGGAGCAAGAAAAATACTGTAAGCTATAATAGCAACAACAACATATTACGTTATTATAATTTCTGATGTTTTTAGTGGTGAAGTTAACATATTGCTTATGTGAGTAGTCACGCGAAAAGAAACCTGAAGGGATTGGAAATGGGTTTTTTTGTTGTTGTTGTTTTTTGGGCTATTTACAATCGTTGGAACTTTCAACTTTATTTTAGACTAAACATTATTATAGTAAACAACTTTTTTTATATTAATTATTTTTCTCGCGCACCTTAGTTTCAATTGACTCTTGTACAGCGCACTCGTTGAATTAATGCTTTGACGCCATTGCCTTTTTTTTCCGAGGCCTTGTGTCTAGAAAGTGTTGGCTTGCCCCTCCCATACGCTTGCGTCACTGGCAGAACTGATATCATGTTCGCACACGTCTTCATACTTTAAACGATCGGCCTCGGTGGCTCAGCGGTTGCGTGGTCGCCTCTGATGCCCGAGTACGCGGGTTCGATCCCGGCCGAGGACGACGAGGATTTTTCAGGGGGAAATCCTGAGATCACGCACTTCCTTCGGAAGGGAAGTAAAGCCGTTGTTCCCGTGTAGTCGTTTGCCGGCTGCACGTTAAAGAACCCTTGCGAGGCAAAATTTGCGGCCCCTATAACGCCGTCCTGAAATGACCATAGCAGTTGAAAAGGACGTTAATACCAAACAAACCAAACCAATCATACTTTAAACGCGTTTTTCTCGGAATCTATTATTTTCCCTTCAAGTCCCTTTACGCGTGATCACTCTCATATTTTTTCTCCGCACAATATGTTCGTGTACTGTATGTAAGTTCCCTTATAATCTGTTAAGAAGTTTTTGAAAATCCTTTAATTCAGAATAGCATATACCCTAACGCTTTTTTTGGCTGGGATTGTAAAAAAAAACATGCATAAAGAAAAAAATTTCTTATGTGACATTAACAAATTCATGGAGAAGTAAATTCTTAGAAACAAAGACAGAAGAAACGCTATAATTACTCCAGAGATGCTGCAAAATGTTTGCCGTTTAGGTTTTTATTGGTCATAAAGCCGCGCATATATTTATTGTATATGGAAGGTCTAAACCATGCATTAACTATTATACGGTTCTCTTTTTAGATCGCTAAGCTTACAATTACTAGCGTACTACAGCCTGATCACGTAACAGTCACGATATTCCTTTAATGATACACTTTAGTGGTCTTGATAATTTTACTTCTTTTTCCGAAGCGCGGGGTGAGCTTAAAATTTCTTCCCACGTGATAAATTCCAGTTTAAAAACTTGATTGTAAAAAAAAAATTCTTTATAAGAATATGAACGCCAAATTCTAAGAAATCACGTTCTGAAAGACTACAGTATGGCTACATTTAGCTAATGTGCAAATATTGCTACTTTTTTTGTGGAAAAATAAAAGCGCATTTATCTCATTATTTTTTACCATTATTTGATTAATTTCCCCGTTTACCTACTAAGTATTTAACTTCTAGATAGTAAACAAATTTTAAGAGCTGTGGAAGACCTTTTCAGTTAAGGAAAACTTTCCTTGAGATCATTCTCATAAGCCACAAGCCCATTTGAGGGAACACGCTTGAGGGAACAAGTGTACGTGACTGCATTTATTATTTTAGGAAATGAGATTTTAATCCTCAGTTGCGCTCAGAATGGTGCAATTTTTCAAGATAGATCCTGAAACCATATTTTTCTTCGAAACAGAAGCAGAATAGTTTGTTTTTTTTTTGAAAGGCTAAACCTATAAGGCTAAAAAGCTCTTACATAAAATTCTCGACCGTTTTGAAAGGCTTCTGTGCCTAAGTGAATATTCAACTAGCCAAATACGAAATAACAAATACACATTCGAAGCTAAATAGTCTTAAAAATAAAAATGGAGTTCGCATCTTCTTTAGGAAGAAAGACGCATTAATCAATTCCATCTCTTTGTTCTATCGTTTCTATAGGATAAAATTTATAAGGAAAATGTGAAATTCCTCGTTTAATTTCCGTTATTCCACAGTATCATATTACTAGTTATGTTCCGTTAGATTGTTAAACTTAAGAATTGCTAGAAATAAGGTTGTTTAATGATATTAGAATGAAAATTAATTTGCTATACTTTACATTTACAAATTAATGGTACCAGATGCAATTATTTCAGTAAGACCTTCTCTTAAAGGTCCGAGAAAGACCCTCCTGTGAAATTCCTATTACAACTTTCAATTCGCAGTTTAGCTTTTATTTCTTTCTTGTTTTGGTTAACTTCTATCTAACCTCACTGTGTGTTTTACTTCCGACGCATATATGCGGGTCAGCAGTAATGGTGCTAATTCTGCGGGTGCCACCGCCGTCGCCAATCGGAATGAAACTATCGCACCAACGGATTGAGGATTGGTTCGACGGAGCACGGGGAACGGACTTTTGCGGCTCGGAGAACAATCGCCATCTCATTCCCCACTCTAACCTGATCAATAGGGAAGGCAAGATGGGAAAAGAGGAAAACCTTTTTCGTGTTCTCTGAAAAATTTCGCTTCTCTGCCTTAGTAGAAACAACGCAACGCCGACTGAGGATTTTGCTCCTGGCGCACCGCAATTCTCACGGTGCGCATTCAATGGCTCCGGAGGCGATTTTCTTTTTGCAGATTACTGAATATTAAAAAGAAATTCTCTAAAGGAGAAAAATTATTATTAGGGTCTTCAGAATTGAAATTTAGAATTATAGATTTTCTCGATTAATAATTTTGCTTGCATCTATCTTAGTGCGCGGTAAAATAATATTTTCCTAAGGCCGATAGTTTAAAGATTAGTTTTAAGCACTTCATGAAAGAATACCACGAATGTTTCAAATTACAAAAAAGAACATTGTCATCCCTTCCCCCCATAATTCATCCAGCATATTTAAATGAAAAATTGTATTCAAACAGCAATTTCCAATAAACATTTTTTTCTAGAATAATTTATTGATTATAAATTTATCAATTAACAATGCCTTTTTGTGTCAAAATAAACTTTTAATTAATTTAAAAAGCTTAAAACTTAAATGCTTAAATAACTTATGTAGAGCTTTAATACAATAAAACTAACGATTGAATTTACAAATATTGTTCCATCTTTGAAACGAAGTACCTGCCAACTAATTGAATTTAAATGTATAGTTATGAACCCAGCTAATCCCATAAATACATTTATACGGAAACGTGAATTATGTACTTTGCATTTTGGGCGATTACCACATCGCAAAATACATTATCTACTTCCTTATACCAAGACTCATGAATGGTTAAGTGAACCGTGAAGCTTTCAGCGTAAAAATTAAACAAAATTAAAGATGAAGCGTTGCATTTTCATTTACACGGTTTCTCGGAAACGCAAATTTTCATTTTTGTATGCATTAGAGCCTGTACGCGGGCCTTTAAGAGGAGGTTTCACTGAAATGCTCGAAGCTACTTGTATCTCTCCTCCCGATTCTAAATATGTTAGGATGCATTACAGAATGAAATTTTTACATATCACGGAACATCAGAAAAGATTTAGTTGGGCATTTCTTTCACGAATCTATGGAAAAATTTTCAAACCTCAATGTGTTATCTATATAATTATTCATTAACTTTGATTCTGAAGTGGTTTCGTGAGTGAATTTATTTTTCTCTGTAAATTTTTTAAAGCAACGGAGCAATCGGGAATGAACATGAATGAAAAACGCTTCATGTTTATGAACTTTATCTAAATTTACCTGAATCAAAATTACATTTATAGTGATTAGAACATCACATTGAAATCTGGATGCCAGCGGCAGAAGAATAAAATGATTTTCATTACATAATCGTAAAATAAATAGGAGATAAAGAAAATCTCAAAAAATATCGTGCAACCGTATTTTTACGGGAAATTGAAGAAACTGTAATGATAATTTGTATTCTTTTTAATTGTTTTGTATTTTGGAACTTATTCGAATTTAAGTCAGTCAGTGTTCTTGTTTTTTTACAAATGAATTAAGAAATATTATTTTAGTATTTTTCCTAAGGGAGATTTTTTTTCGATACAGTTTTTTAGCTCAAATCGCAAGAATCTTACTTCTACAAGGAAAATGTTGAATATGCCGATAATTTGATGCTTTATGCGCTAATTTGTTTTAAGTGCTAGCCAAAAAGCGGGAAAACTTTATTTGTCTTATATGAAACCAAATGAGAATCTCGTACCTTTCGAAATGTATGATTAAATGGTTTATTTTTTGGTTTTTTTTTTATTTTCAATTACATTTCGTTTAATTAGAAAACTGTACTTCTCTGCTACACATTGATACAATAACATTTTGTTTTCATGATTTATTGCTTCTCGGAGAATCAATTATTTTTCTATATAATCAGTTAACATTCGATCCCCTCAAACGTTATTATGACAATCGAGTTTGAACGGGCCATTCATTCGGAACGACGGTGTTTCCGCCAAACAAACGCGGGATAGACGGAAATTTCAAAACACGGAGGAGCTGGGAACGGGTGCGAGAGCGTAGCAGGAAAAACGCGGCAGGCGCACGCCAATGACCGGGAGAAAAAGAGAACGGGCGGCTGTTGACGAACGCAGAGCAGCGAGCTCGAAGCAAACAAAGTAATTTTTTATTTTTAATTTTTTTTAATTGCAATTTGTCTGAGTGGCTTACCGTCTTTGTCGTAGTGGCTCCACACATCCATGAACTGGTTGGCCGTGAGTTTCTTCAGCTCCCTGCTCTCCTTCTCGCGAAACTGACGCATGAAATTGGTGCATTTGTTGAGATCCACTTTGGAGTTGGAGCGGGGAGTTGCCATTATGGCTGGGAAGCAGCTGCACGAACTCACGAGGGAGAAAGTACTCGGGAAGTATAGGCGCGGGCGAGCGGGCGGGCGGCACGGGCAGCACGGGCGGCGGCGATGACTAGGTCGGGCACGCGGGTACACGGATGCGACTCGAAAGCAGGTCGCCGTCTGTCACTGCGTCCGACCCTCTGACTGACTGGCACTCCAATCACCTGCGAGCAGGAGAAACAGCGGCGGCGGTGGCGGCGGCAGCAACAGCAGATTCGGCGCATGCGCAACGCTTCTCGACGCCGGAAACGCTTCCATTCCGCATCGATCGCTTCCTCTCCGCTTTTCTCCCTTCTAAGATCACCCCTTTTGTGTATCTTAGATCTTCTTTGCGTCTGAGAAGTTTTCTCTTAAGAATGCGAAAAAAATTTTTTTTTATCATCCATTAGTAGAAGACGACTGAAGAAAACTTAATTTCCTCTTCAGTTTAGATTGCTCTTCTTTCTATTAATTATCGTAACTCACAAAATTTCTTGACTGCTTCGAGCGACCGGCATAGTCAATCGTGGATAAGATCAATAGAACGATAACGATCACTACTTGAAATCTGGATTTCTGCCAAAAAAAATTAAAACGTGGAATAGCTATCACATAACATATTTTTTATCTCGTCCGCTTTCCTAGTTTCTTTATTCACTTTTTATTATAAGCGTTATTGTACTACGTAAAACGGTTATCTGCATTTGACGTCATATTTATGCCGCAATTAAATGCAACAAGATGAATCCTATGAAAAATTTTATGTTGAAAATGAGCCGCTCTAACAGCGTATTTCAGCTTCATGATAGTTAAAATAGCATTTAGGCTTTTACATTCTAGTTCTGCGTGTTTCAGAGTCAAAATTCAAGAAGATAACCAAATACTGAGGTTTCCAATTTGGGAATTGAAGAAAGAGGCAACAATTACTGTTTGGTGATTGAGATTGGAACAAACCCGAAAGGTTTAAACTGCCACTTGAGTAACTGTGAGACGGAAAAATTACAACTATTTGAGTGGAAAAATTAATTCCCGTGTAAATTATTTAATAACTTTTCTTCTTTGAGTCGTCATAGAATTATCTGAAATTATATAAGGAAAAGTGAATTTTGGGCCATTGTGTTAATCGGACCAGACGGAGTTTTCCTTTATTCGGGTCGACGGTTGCATATTTGATAACGTGCATGTAACAGATGGAGATAGAGAGTCAATTCCTGGTTCCCACAACTACTTATCCATTGTTGCAGATAGGTTTCGTTCAGAAATAGGCGAACCTCACAGTACCAATATACTTTTCATTAGTAACTAAAAAACCTACCCTTCAGGAATATAGGAATGGTGACAACTTTGCGCTCAGCTATCTCAGAATATTGAAAAATAAAGGAGGGACATTGTTCTGTGGACGCCCTGTAACGTGAACTCTGCCTGATCCTTAAACTTGTGTTGATCAATACTTTATATAAAATCTACGTGTTGAGAACACTAATAAAACTGCCCGCAGAGATTATTGAAGATGGAATTTGTCATAACAACTGAACTGATTGCCATCCTAAGTAACGCAGTGACTTCCAGAGAGGAGTAGTGATATTTGTCAACATCAGATAGAGACCTGTCCAATCTACTGTGAATGATATTATTCGGAACTAGAGGAGCTAAAAGTGAAAAGCTACAGGAGCGGAATTCTGATATTATAGCGGCATTAGAGTACCACAGTCAAACCAGATTGTCCGCAGGTCAAAAGCGGCATACAACGGTAATAAAAGTTTCGAGAAACAAGTGGACGGAATGTATATCATGCGGCGGAATCCACTTTCAATTAGGACAAGGAGTGTTCCTCGCAAGATACGAGATAGAATACAAGATATATGAGATACAAAGACCACTGCACGAGATCATTTTGCAAATTTTAATATTTTACAAAATTTAGCTTTCAAAAATTGTGTGCAATACATTTATGGTATTAAAAAGTAAATTACTTTAATATTAAGCAATACTGTAGGCTTTCGTTTGACAACTGTGGCTTCAGCAAAACTCCCAAAATAATGCCAGTTTCATGTGCCAAGCCAACGATATATCGAAATTGCAATGGAGAAGCTGCGATTCAGAAGGTAGGACCTTGCTGAAAAAAAACTGTTAGCATACTATGCATGCCAATTAGGTATACGGTTGACCTATGAACAATACTGCGCTTTTCTTTGATTTGCAAACATTTAGAAAACAAAATCTCGCAGATGAACAGCGTGGCCTAGAAATATAGGAAAAAATTAACAAAAATTTAAGTATGGCGTGAATGCATAAAATATATTGATGAAAGACATGACTAGTATCACGAGTATAATGAGAAAATAAAAACAAAGGTCTAAGTGATACTGGAAACAGTTTTTATTGCCTAACGCGTTTCGAGATAACGTCATCATCGGAGGCGAACAGTGTTACAAAGCTTAACTGGCAGACGGAGCCCCATTTATATCTCTCCAGGAACTGGCGAACCTGATGGATTTTTTCCTTCTAAGCGCGCCGACCTGATGTAGAGCTCTTCCGGTCATTTAGTCTAATGATGTATGGGTCATCGTCGTGGGAATGTCTGGCCGGATTTAGGACGTACCTGGAGACGTTTCGAGTGTGGAAGGCCACACCAACCCTCTGTTTACAAAAGATCATGCGTATACAGGCTGCGATGTCCGGATTGCGAAGCCATGTACATAGGATCCACGGCCCAGTCTTTCTACGAAAGATTCCGCGAGCATAGAGGAGCATATGTCAACCGGGATGGAAAGTCGGCGTTCGCAGACCACCTTATCACAGCCAAACATCGGATGGTAGATATTGACGCCTGCATGGAAATCTTATGGAGAGGAAAGGATAGAGACAGGATTTTATTCCACGAGGAGATAGAAATCATGAGACAAGTACGATCGGACCACACCCTCCTCCTCAACAATCAAACATCCTTCGAAAGGGACGGATTAATTGACTTTATCATTACCAGAAGAGCTCTACATCAGGTCGGCGCGCTTAGAAGGAAAAAGTCTATCACAGAGCTCGACAAATCCTATATTTTGGTAGCCAATTGCTACCAGAAATTACATTTTGGCTACAACTTTCAAACAGGTGGTAGCTACTTGGCTACTGGCCAATGCGGCTGCTGATTGGAAGGCCTAATTACATTACTGTATATACGAAGGCAGGCTGGCCTTCTTTCCTGTTTGTTATTTACGTATTTACTCTTCATGATTACTCTGTCGGTACATATTGTTATGCTAGATTCTCCTTCCTCGTTGATGAACTATTTGTTATGTATAGTTGATGAAATTATCATGATGGCACTGAAGGGATTTCTAAAACAAATAGAATTTTTATCCAGCACATTGTAGACTCCATCAAAATCCGTTTTTGTGATGCAGATGACAAGTTTGTTCTACAAGTTGCACATTTGTGTCCTAATCAATGGCCTCACAAAAATGACACTGCTTTTGCCATTTATGGAAATGCAAGTATCAGCCAACTATGGAGCCAATTTTCCACAACTTGTCTCCAGATTGTGATAATGACCGTGGCGAGATCCTAACAGAATGGCTTGACTTCAAATTGTCTCTTTGCAATAAGTCTAATTTTCTTACATTTCAACATGCTCTTCAGATAACCTGTAATAGGAAAGAAGAATTCAGACAACTAAATAAATTGTACATTCTTGTGGCCAGTATGTCTCCATCTAGTTCATGCTGTGAGAGAGCATTTTCCTGTGTTAATCGAGACAAATCAAATCAAGAAATTGTTTATCAGTATCCGCAGTAGACGATATTTCAATAATTAAGAGAGCAAACATTGCCCTTCAAGATTTTGAGCCAGACAGTACCATTGATATGTGGTTCGAGTCATCATTTCATAGAAGACATATATTAGATGGTCATAGTAAAATTTCTTATTAAATCTCATCAGTACATAGCCGTATGTGACAACTGCTTAATTCTACCAAGATGTACAAACAGTAAGTTGCTTTCAATAAAACTGCCATATTCATTCATTTCGAAGACTCAATTTTTGGATATTTTAATGTTCCTAAAAATCATGTGTGGTCATAGTTCCCTCTAAGCTGCGCAATTGTGTGGGGGTGGGGGGACTTATTTATTTCTCGCGCACTTACGATCAATTTCCCACTTATTAAATTATCAAAAATAGCTCTTATTTTGTTTTTACTTTTTGGGGGGCACAGTTAATTTGGGACCGCGCAGCTCTCATAAAAATTAGAGGGAACTATGGATGCAGCTGACATTTGAAGGTGATAACTGATGAAACACTTTCAGAATATGATAGTGACAGTGACAGCAATTAAGATTTAGTTTAAATTATGTATTTAAGATTTTTAGTGAATTGATTCATTTTTAAATTTTTTAAACTTCGTAAATAAATCTTTTATTTAAGATTTAAGATTGATTTTATGAATATATACCGACACACAAATATCACGTTTGGGTTGGCTACCATGAAAATTGCAGTGGTAGCCAACAGTCTATTCATTATTTTGGAATTCTTCGAGCTCTGTATCAGGTCCGCCAGTTCCTGGGGTGATATAAATAGGGCTCCGTCTGCCAGTTAAGTTTTGTAACATTGTTCGCCTCCGATGATGACGTTATGTCGAAACGCGTTAGGCAATAAAAACTTTGTTTTCAGCATCACTTTAGACCTTTGTTTTTATTTTCTCATAAAATATATGTAGGCACTAGCTTATTTTATTGTTTACTACCACAAAATATTCACAAACGTGTCATAAAAAGTAAAATTTATCTAAACATTAAATATTAAACTTGCACACAAACATTTACATATTCATAATTTAAAAGCGAACATTCGCAGTCGAGACGAATATAAACAAAAGATGCAGTAAAAATGCAGTCTTAAATTAAATGCAGTGTTAACAAGAAATTAATCCCCCCCGAGGAGGGTATAGAAAAATAGCGAAAGTACTGAGTTCATCTAATTTTAACCCTCATTTTTCTTTATCAAAAAATTGATTTTCTGTAACGTAAATTTTTAGAAAATGTAAAAGAACTTCATCTTGTTTCGTTTTTCATCATTTCTGGCCGTATGTTGCCATCTAAAATGATGAAAAGTCAACCCAACGAGAGGCAAGATCCCTGGTTCAAGTCCGGCTCGCGGAATTTTTCCTTCCCTTTTCTCTTTGTATTCAGGATTTGTTTGAAGTATATCTTCAGGATTTTATTATCTTCTCTTTGGGTTGAATTTTCATCAATTTATCTACCCTTTCGGGGGAGAATTCCCGACGTTCGAGTGGGGCGCTGCTCTGCCAAGAGAGCTAATTTGTGACTTCAAGGAAGTACATTGTAACAGCTTGGCGGTTCATTGTCCGCGATAGCTCAACTGGTTAGAGCTTTGCCAGCGATAGGCAAGGTCCCTGGTTCGAGGTCCAGGTCGCGGAATTTTTCCTTCCCTTTTCTCTTTTCATTTACTGCCATTGTTGAGTTTTAATCAATCAGAACGCTAGCAGTAACACATACACAAATAAACAGACAACAGATTATAAATATTTAATCGCAGAAGTACATTTCTCATCAGCTTAGCTTATTTTATCGAATTGTTATGATATTTATATTTTGTTCAAAAAATGATAATAAAAAACCCAAACTCAAACGTTTATATATAACGTTTTCCATTTCAGTTTCAAATTTCCAATTTCAAATATGCACCTTTATACACTCACATGCCAAAAGTCATGGGATAGCACCTAATAACGTGTGGGAGCTCCTCTAAACCGGCGAAGTGCCGCAGTGCGAGGTGGCATTGATTCCGCAAGTCGGTGGAAGACATCTGAAGATATTGCCAACCATTCCGACTGGAGAGCTTCGCACAATTGTCCATTACGGAGCCATCACCGGCTTGCACAGTGCATGCTTGACAACTTGGGTCTATCACACTCGAGCCCTGCCATCAGCTCGTATCAGCTGGAATCGAGACTCATCAGACCAGGTCACACGTTTCCAGTTGTCAAGTGTCCAGTCGATGTGTTCATGGGCCCAGGAGAGACGTTGCTGACGATGTCTTGTTAGCAAGGGCACCTTCGTGGGTCTTCTGCTTCCATATCCCATGGACACCAGATTTCGTTGCACAGTTCGCATCGATATAGCTCTAGTATCACGCTGGTTAAAATCTGATGTCATATGGCGTAGTGTCTGTTGCCTGTTAGCGGTGACTATCCTACTCAGACGCCATTGGTCCCGTTCATTGAGAAGGTGTGGTCGACCACTGCGTTGTCCATGGTGGGAGGTAATGCCGTCACGTTGGTACTCTCGGCAGACTCTGAAAACTGGACCGTGGAATGTTGAATTCTTGAGCCACCTCCGATATTGAACGACCCATACGTTGTGCTCCACATATCAGGCCACGTTCGAACTCATATAGCTCTCGTCGTGTAGCCATTGTGACACTGAACACCTCACCCCTTACTCATGACAGTGTAACTAAACTTACTGACACTGATTTGCATATTTATACTGTTTGCACATGATGCTACTGCCACTTGAAAAATAGTCCACTGCTCTCCATGAATTTTGGCATGTGAGTGTATATCAGAATCTTCCGGGTTTTCCGAAACGTATCTTTATAGTTTTGGAATATCAGTAAAAAGAAATAAACGGGTTACATTTTTTTATTTTTCGGTATTATTCCATAAATAATATGTCAAAGTTTATTTTTAAGTGAAGTGAATACTAAATGGCGCCACGTCAATGATACTGTCATTCTCATTTCAAAATGGCTTTCAAGAAGATTTGCAATTCAATATCATTTTTCATCAGGATGGGGCACCACCACACAGGAGTTTGGATGTGCGCTAGATGACAAATTCCCCAGACGTTGGATTGGAAGAGGAGGTACTAGACCATGCCAGATTAGATCTCTAGATATCACGCCTTTTTTTGGGGTTACGTGAAAAAATATTGTTTACAATTACGTGAAAAATATTTGAGTTGAAAAATGGAAAGTAGAATTATTCTTATGATATTTTCCATGTAATAAAATGTACAGGTGGTGTTACAAAATAAGTTAGCCTACTCAGAGCCCTCTACAGCTCAATCTAATGAATCGATTGTGATGCAGATTAAAATATAGGCTATTCAGACAATAGGAGAGAGAGAATTCCGGAAAGAAAAAAATTAGTGTAAATTTTCACCATCAGGTGTATGTGTGGCGCTGTGGAATAACAAATAGAGATTTTAAAACTAGTTTTATTGTTTAAACAAGCAGGCAAGGTTTTTGTTTGATTATAGCATATGTTCCTTCTCAATATCGGCCTTATTATCACAAAGTTTATGCAAACTAGAAAGTCAACATATCCAGAATGGAATGGATTGATCCATTCATTACATTATATTTAATGGAAAGCTTTCACGAAAGATCATGGTTTTAAGCAAGAAAGACCTGCACTGTTGGTAAACTTGTTTTATTAGAATGATAGCAACAGTCCAGCTGCATTGCGAGCATGTCATCGTCTAAAACGACCGCGAAAAGGGCCCATATCAGATACTGGGTTGCGAAAAATGATAAAGAAATCTGAATCGACCGGCGTTTTGGCTATCGCACCAGCAAGAGCACGGCGCAAGATAGCAGACGAAGTTGTTGAGGACGTGGCTGTTGCAGTGGTGGACAGAGCTTCCTCTTCTCAACATTCTGCAACAAGTGTTCGAGCAACAGCACGCGAATTGTCCATCCCATGGTCCACGGTGCGAAAGGTCTTGCGGTCCATTCTGCATTGTTACCCATACAAGATACATCTGGCACAACAGCTAAAACCTCAACATCCCTCTCAACGCGCTGACTTTGCTTATCGCTTTCTGGCGAGGATGATTGTTGATGACCTGTGGCCGTGGAATATTCTATGGCCAGACGAAGCACATTTCACCCTAGAAGGAGCAGTGAACACGCGGCACTGCCGCCTATGGTGTGCCTTACTCCCCCATGTCGTACATGAAAAGCAATTGCATTCTGAATACGTGACTGTATGGTGTGGATTCACTGCTGATTTCATTATAGGCCCCTTTTTCTTTGAGGAAGTGACACAACGAGGTCTTGTAAGATGTTCTGTGACAAGTGCACGGTATTGTGAACTTCTATCACAACACGTGATTCTTGCCTTGCGAGAACGACGATGCATGGAAACCACGGTCTTTATGCAAGATGGAGCACCTCCTCGTATTGGTCGACAAGCGAAGGAACTGCTTCGTGCCAACTTAGATGATCGTGTGATCTCTAGAAATTTTCCAGATGCGTGGCCTCCACGTTCTCCGAATTTGAACCCGTGCGAGTTTTGGCTCTGGGGTTATTTGAAATATCGGTTCTATCAACAAAGCGTACGGACTGTGCCTGAGCTGAAAGCGAGCATTAGACGACATGTCTCAGACATTCCCCGGGAAACGCTTCATGCAACAATTGATCATGCTGTGCTACGCTTCCAACATTATGCTGTAATCAAACAAAAACCTTGCCTGCTTGTTTAAAACAATAAAACTAGTTTTAAAATCTCCATTTGTCATTCCACAGCGCCACATTTTCACCTGGTGGTAAAAATTTGCACAATTTTTTTTCTTTCCGGAATTCTCTCCCACATTGTCTGAGTAGCCTACATTTCAATTTGCATCACAATCGGTTCATTAAATTGGGCTCTGAGTAGGCGAACTTATTTTATAATCACCCTGTACTTTCATCGAGTTTAAGTAGATTCCATATGTACACCTCATTCTAAAAGCGTTTTCACATAGGTGAAATGATGCTCGGTGTCCTTGCAATACATCAAGCCACTAAAACTAATCGGCTTTAAACCAGTAAAATCAATGCAATTCGAATTCGACTTCTTGCTTGAACTGATTAATTTCACTGGTTTAATATTTTGTAAAGCGGCCGAACATTATTCACCTAAGTGAAAACGCTTTTGGAATGAGGTGTACATTTTATTACATGGTATACGTATATCATATCAGCCATGATTACCTCTCAAAATCACCCATGGCCCTGAGTTCCCGGCAGCCAGATTGTCCCTGGTTATGGTGGCAACCAGCAACATATAAAGGCAGAGGATGCTAAAAATATCCGGTTCGGACCTCGCCACCACAAGACACTGACCCTGGCTACCTATAACGGACGTTCCCTTTCTTCAGAGAGTCGTCTGCAAGAACTAGAGAAGAAATGGATAGGATCAACTGGGATATCATTGGACTCTGCGAAGTAAGAAGAAAAGGTGAAGATAAAATTGAGCTGAACAGTGGGCACGTACCGTATTATACCACAGAGGAACAACCGACGGAAGAGTTAGTGGTATTGGATTCCTTATTCTAAGAAATGGAAGAATCAAATCATTGAGCTTGATAGTGCCTCCGACAGATTTGCAAGATTGGTCATCCAATGTCGAGAAGATACAAGATACAAATCATACAGGTCTATACGCCAACCACAAGCTACTCTGATGAGGAAGCCGATGACTTTTATCCAAGATGAACCAAACAGGAAACCATTATCTGAAAGTCGTCATGGGCAACTTTAACGCCCGTATCGGAGAAAAAAAGAAAGGAGAAAATTTTCTTGATAGTCATGGTTATGGCACAAGAAGTGAAAAAGGAAACAAACTGGTGGAATTTGCAGAGTACGAACAACTGTACGTCATGAATTCCTTTTTCAAGAAGAAACGTCGGCGTAAATAGACTTGGAAAAGCCCAAATGGAGCAACTAGTGAAATAGATTATATTCTGGCAAATAGGAAGCACTTGATCCAAGACTGCATTGTTCTCAACAACTTCAACACAGGAAGCGACCACAGACTGGTAAGATGCAAGCTTGTTCTAAACACGAGAACAGAAAGACGAAAACTTTTCAGGAACACAAAGAAGATCATTAACATTGCACGCCTACAGGAACGCAGAACGGAATTCCAGCTACAACTGCGAAGTCGCTTTGAAATCTTACAGAGCAGCATCCAGGAAGATAACATCACAGATATTAATAGGACACTAACTAAACGCTTAAAAGAAGCAGCGGAAGAAGTAGCTGGAGAACAAGTTTCCAAACCACAGACGAAACTCACAAAAGAAACGAGGAAATTAATGAAGAAACGAAGAGAAATGAAGACAAAAAGAGAAATACAAGATCAGTAATAGAATATGCGGAGCTTTGCAAGACAATACGGAAACACATCACAGATGTTCGGAAGTTCAACTGCAATCTTGTCAAGAAGGCGGTTGAAGATAACAAGAATTTGAAAACTGCGAAGAGAAAGCTCTGCACTCAAGAAAGCAAATGGCACACTCTTGAAGAATGGAATTGAAATCATCGAAATTGTAGAGGACTTCTACAATAACCTTTACAAATGTGAGGATGATAATGACGTAAGAAGAGCAGACCAACTGAAAGGAAAAGATGAAGTGCTACCGATTATGGAAGGCGAAGTTGACAAGGCTATTAAATCCATGAAGAAAGGAAAGTGTCCCGGAGAAGATGGAATTACAATTGACCTGATTAAGGAAGCAGGAGAAGAATTCAAGATACTGTCAAGTTTTTTCACGAAATGCCTTGAGATGTCAGACGTACCAAATGATTGGAATAATGCAATGATGGTTCTATTTTTCAAAAAAGGAGAGAGAAAATATCCAGAACTATCGCCCTATCAGCCTTTTGTCAGTTGATTATAAGATCTTCAGTCAAGTCCTAACAGACAGACTTGATTCAGCATTAGACTCAGCACAACCAAGAAAACAAGCGGGCTTTCGAAGCGGATATAGCACGATCGACCACATTCAAGTTATTAGAGAACTTATCGAACGCCACAACGAATATGAAGTACCATTTTGCTTTGCCTTCATCGACTTTGAGAAAGCTTTCGACTCAAGTGTTCACACATGCTGTAGTGAAAGTTCTGGAAAGAACGGGTATAGCCGGAAGCTATGTTAGTATTCTCCAGAAGATATTTAGTAAAGTGACTGCTAACATTCGTTTGGATAAAGGAAAACCAAGGATCAATCTTGGAAAATGAGTAAGACAAGGAGACACCATCTCACCAAAACTCTTCACAGCAGTTTTAGAGGAAGTCTTCAAGGAACTGAACTGGACAAAAAGGACTTAAAATAAACGGTGAATTCCTTAACTACCTTCGTTTTGCCGATGACATCGTTATCACCAGTAGTAGTCCTTCTGAATTGGAGGAAATGTTACAAGAACTAGCAGAGGCTAGCCTGTGTGTAGGACTGAAACTGAACACACAGAAGACAAAAGTTATGTTCAATGCATTTGCTCCAAAACTTATGTTCCTGCATTTGGTCATGGCAGGCAGCATCTTGATTGAAGAAGTACAGAGCTACATTTACCTGGGACAAGAAATCACTATGGATGGCAACATTCTGAATGAAGTTAACAGACTAATTAGAACAGCATGGAGTGCTTTTGGCAAGAATAACATTATCTTGAAGAGCAACATGCCACTTAGTTTGGAACGAAAAGTTTTCAACCAGTGTGTTTTACCAGCACTCACCTATGGAGCTGAAACATGGACTTTGTCAAGGAGGATAACACAAAGACTACAGACAACACAGAAGCATGGAAAGATGTATGCTGGGAATTACAAGAAGAGATCGAAAATGCAACAGCTGGATAAGAAGCCAAACGAAGGTGATTGACGTCATCGAACGGATCAAACATTCTAAATGGCAATGGGCTGGTCACATCACTAGAAGACAAGACATGAGATGGGTCACAGTCATTCTGGATTGGTACCCTAGAGACCTTAAACGCCCAAGAGAACGACCCCATGCAAGTTGGATTGACGAAATAAGGAAGGTGGCTGGCGTCAACTGGAAATCCAAAGCTTCAAACAGAGAAGAACGGAAGCGTTTAGTGAAGACCTTCATTCAGCAGTGGATTGCAAATGGTTGACTGTGATGATGATGATGATGATGATGATGATGATGATGATATACGTGAAAAATATTTTTTACAAATCCCAATTCGTGAAATTGACGAACTGAAAAGTCGAATCACAGCGGCCATCGAGACTGTCGATTCTCCAATGCTTCACAGAAATTTCTAAACAGCGTCAAACAACTATGATACTTTACTTGGATGTTTCTTTTTAATGATTTTTTAAAAGTGTGAACACACTTTTTTGATATCCTGTATATTTTCTTAATAAAATAATTTATTTAAGCTAGTTCTATATCACAAAGAGAAGACCTATTCTATTGCCAATTCTTATTGCATGTTTATGCATATTCTCACAGCCTGTAAAATTAAACTTTCTTAATGTCATCTGTTTAGAAAAAGACTCTTAAAGCAGTAATTGTATCTGTGTAAATGTTCATCTGTGCTAATAAAATTTGTACACAACAAGCATTCATCTCGATTCAAAAACTTTAATTTTTCGATAACACATTCATTTCAAAAATAAATAATTATGCAATGAACTAATATTATTGAAGACAAGTGTAAATGACATGGAACAATCGATCAAAAATAACAGTAATGAAATAACTGGTCTTAATTGTATAAGAAAGGAAGAAATAATTCCAAAATTTGAGGTATTGGCGCAACCACTTGAAATTAATTTTGATAAGAGCCAAATTATTACAGCACAGTCACTCCCAATACAATGAAACAGAGGCGGGATAGTGCTTCTTAAATTCAAGGAAGCGTCCCAAGCGGAAAATTTATGGCTAGCTAATGTAGACAAAAACAGAAAACTCATTAGAAACTTATTAGAACTTTATTACTTATTAGAAAACACTACATTTGAAAATGTATTAGAAATCAGTATTATTAGCTTTTTAGGGTAACGACTCATTCATTCTCATTAATTTTCCAAATGTAGGCCCTACTGTTTTCTAATAAGTATGGTTTCTGTCCACATCGGCTAGCCATACCTTTCACTTTACCCACTCGATAAAGGGGGCAGGATATGAGATTTTTTCACCGGGTTTTTTGCTAAACCCACATTTTACATGATGCCCTACAACTTTCTAAATAACACATGGGGTCTAACCCCTACCCCTACAAAATTAAAATTTTCAAAATTTACCCCTTCACCCCCAGGGACGCGAAATGTTTTTATTCGGAATTAGTGGACTCAAAACCAAATAATCAATATTCATTTCACCCCCACCTGTACCCCTTGAGCCATTGTTTGGACCTAAAGACGGGACACCAATTATGAAACACCCTGTATAGACCTCCTTCCAGCCATGTAGATTCTTTTTTGGATTCTTTAAAAAGATACATAGATGATAAGAAGGATAACTTAATACTATTTGGGGACATTAATATTGATATTTTGAAACAGAACAATAATGATAGAAAAATATCTTGCTATTTATGCCCAACAAGGTATAGCTCAAATTATCTTCCAACCAACTAGAGTAGATTTATACGATAATAAACTAGGTCTAGTATAGATCATATAGAACTTAGAATGATTGGATGGAGTCAGAAAACTAACGTACTTAACAAAAAATCTGCAGATCATAACGTAATTAACTGTACCTTATTCAAAACACAGGCTAACATCGGCCAAAGAGAGGAAAAAGAATTCATTAGAATTGATTCAAAAATTGTAAACAAGTTGATTAAAAAATGTAAGTGGAAACAAATCTTAGAGATGTCTAGTGAAAAAATGTATGAATTCCTTGAACAGGAATTTAATATGATTTACAGTTATCCCAGGACAAAGGAAAATTGTGGAAGAAATGTAAAGATCACAAGTTCGAACAAACATTTGCTGTGGAATATAAAGCATTTAATAAGATGGTAAATGCACAAATCCGTAATACGAAAGAAACTATTATAACATAATTTACAAAAAATATTAGGAATACAAAAAAAAAACCCCTGGACAATGATTAATCAGTTGCTTGGAAAAAAAACAATAAAAAGGGCGAAAAAATTGAGCAATTCATTGCAACTAATGTATCTGTCACGGTCAGAATACTGGCGCAGTGGGAAGTTACAATTAAAAACACTCATTGCAGGCAACGTACGTGAGATAAGAATAAATTAAGTTTATTAGCTATAATTTGAACTATAGGCATAACCAAAACTATGAAAGAGAACGTTGAATTAACTTGAACAAACATTTTGTAAATAAAAGCAAACCCTTATGCTAATTAACATGACCTTCCTTTACTTGAACGGTTAACAAATAATCACTGAAAATCTTTAACGTGCAGCGGGGAAATTCCCGAAATTATACAATACTAGTACAATCAAAATGCACGTAAACCAATGCGTTAGAGAACTAGAAATAAATGTCTTAGTAAGAGCTAAGTCACTCAACAAGAGTGCGTATCAGAAATTCTACTATTAAAGAGCAATGGAAGATTAACATTTGTTTCCTTAAAGTAATGACAAAAATCCGCCTTTACTTGAAAGGGTAACAAATTAAAAGAGTATATAGCGTGCGAAAGGAATTAATTCATAACTATATAATTCTAATACACAATGAGCGCACGTGAAGTAAGAAACGACTACGCTAAATCGAATAGCTTACTTGGGACCTTAAATTAAATCGGCCCGCGTTGCTTATCAAAAATTCAACACATGTTACCAAAAATGGAATGAAGTTGAATGGGGGCTTCAAAGCCAAAGCACCAACTCCTATTAGGTTCCAAATAACAATTATCACAGCTATGAGCTTAACACCGCAATTATTACAATTGCGAAAGGATAATTAAAGGAAAACTTAAGAGTCAATATTTTCCATAGCATACACTATAAATAAGAACGCCCAACCGCTGACCGGGGTGAAAACCAAAAAGTCTACAAGTTTCTTCAAACGACTATTTACGTACGTCGAACTACAGGTAGGTATGAGCATGGATGAAGAAAAGATGGATGGGACACTCCATTGCCGTCCCCAGTGAGTTTGATTTTGGGGCGACATCTGGAGCTTTGCGTAGTACTAAATATAATCATCTGCTTAGATTGATTAATAAAATTAAAAACAGACTAAAAACAATAAAAAATATAAAAAAACTTGCTAAGCACACTTTTATCTTAAAAAGACACTTAATATATGATTTTTTTTAAAAAAAATTTCTAATACTACGCAAATCGAAACGATGATGGTGAAGTTTCGGTTTAATACTACGCAAAGCAGAAACTGAAACTATTTTTCTTTATTTCCCAGACAGATTTGGTTTAGTACTACGCAAATCCACAGAGAGCGCCACTGAAAAAAAACTCACGCTCGACGCATAGGAGTGTCCCATCCATCTTTTCTTCATCCATGGTATGAGCTTCAAAATGACTTAAGGTTAATACGGCTGCACTATAATAGAAATGAGAACGATGAGGAGATACTCATTAAATAAAATGTTACTCCTAACGTTATTAACTATGGCTAAGGTCAAAAACCCTCACCGGTGAGAGAATGCTGACGTAATTTCTCACTGGGCTAACCGTCTTTTTCTCGGTGAGGACGGTGAGACTAACCGGTTAGGCAGAGCAGCACTAACTGGCGTTTCTGACCGCGTTAAAATGACGTCACAGTTTTCTCACCGGCATTTCTGACCGACCAAACGCTAACTCTTCTCACCGGTGAGAGTTTTTGACCTTAGCCTATATCACAAATACACTTTCAACAGAGTCAGAGTTTGCCACGTTAGCTCTTTAAGTAACAGCCACGGAGGAATTAATAACAGTAAAAGTACAGCTCACAAATAATGGCGCTTGAACCAGTCCCCACCTCTTTCGTTCACTCTTCCGATGCATTGCGTAAATAAACATTAAAACCCGACGGGAGAATACCTGTTGCCTTTGTGTAGAAAAGTTCCAGAATTTTCTTTCCTTCGTCGGTTTGGCTCTGCTCTGTCCAAAACGCTACCTCCATTAAAATCAGCTGGAAACAGGAGCTGGTCGGCATCGTAGGCGGAATGGCGCACGTGTCGCTAATGAAGCTTTCAGCCGGGAGTTTCCGCGTCGACCCCGCCTTGTCGTCGTCGCGCTGCTGCTTCTCCTAAGGCTTCGGAGTTTGGCTCCCGCTGTATGTTCTCCTGAATACCGCTTATAACGACGTCCGTCGTTGTCGAGACTTTTCCTCGGCTCCCTGGTCGCTGTCTCCAACCTTGGCTGCCACATTTCCACCCGCACGATTCTCCTCCATCCGTACGCCTAAGTTCCAGCCACTTTTCCCTTCGCCTCTCTTTGAGTTTCCCGCCGTGAAGCATCTCGGGTTCTTTCCCTTTCGCTTTCTTACGGCGCTCCGACTTCCATTTTTGTAACAGTATCCCAATTTAATACCTTTCTCTCAACGGAAGTCCAAAAATTAAGAAATCAAAGCCAAGAACCTGAATAAGAATGGCAAGATAAATATATTGAGAATTCAACAGTTGTTCCGGTTGTGGGGAAAAAAAAGAAATAAATGAAATCGTTTGTAAGTTAAAAACAAATTATAGTGCTGTAAGTAACGGTATTAGATCTGTGGACATAAAAAGCAATATAGATACTTTGATAGAACCGCTAACTTGTTTTTATAACTGTATACATGTATTAACTATAAATAAAATTCCCGAAAAACTAAAAATGGTTAAAATAAGACCAATATTCAAAAAAGGCTTTCTCTAGTGTTCTGCTAAACGTGTGACGTGAGTAATTTACCGACCAATTGCTGTCTCTAGTGTTCTGCTAAAAATTTTTGAATTGTGGATTAAAAACAAAATGGAAAATTTTTGTGAAAAATATAGTGTTCAACGATGAACTATATGGCTTCAGAAAAGAAAAATCAACAAAAGAAGGTTTGTTGTTAAATTTAACGGATAAGATAAACTATGCGTTCCACTATGACCTATTTTCAACAATAATCTTCATGGACTTGAATAAGGCTTATGATCTTGTGGACCATAGACTATTAGTGAAAAAATTGTACAACTATGGAATTAGAGGGCCTTTAAGTAAACTTATGAAAGAAATGTTAGAATAAATCATTAGATGGTCAGTGAGGGTTTTAATGGTACGCCTACCTCAGCTGTTCGAATTAATGATGAAAAATAGGAAAGAAAATTCCGCAGCCTGGATTCGACCCAGGAACCTTTGGCACGGACCGCCAACGCGCTAACCAATTGCGCCATAGCGGCCATGAAAGCGAACTGCTATTTGCATGACCTTAGGACTTGGTTAGAGCAGTTACCTAGTTCGCAGGCTGGGACTATCTTTCCTAAGGCCTAAATTCTTAAAGAATAAATCATTAGATGGTCAGTGAGGGTTTTAATGATTTATTCGTACCATTAAAACCCTCACTGACCATCTAATGATTTATTCTTTAAGAATTTACGCCTTAGGAAAGATAGTCCCAGCCTGCGAACTAGGTAACTGCTCTAACCAAGCCCTAAGGTCATGCAAATAGCGGTTCGCTTTCATGGCCGCAGTGGCGCAATTGGTTAGCGCGTTGGCGGTCCGAGCCAAAAGTTCCTGGTTCGAATCCAGGCTGCGGAATTTTCTTTCCTATTTTTCATCAGATATGTTAGGTAACCGTTCACAAAAAGTGTGTTTAGGTAAAGTGAGTAGCGCAGTAGTTTCGGTGAATGATGAGTTACCACAAGGGGCTGTATTAAGTCCATTCTTTTTTTAATATTTTTATGAACGCTTTACCTGAACAAATAAAAGGGAGTCAAGTATTCATATATGCAGATGATGTAGCATTGTTCACAATGCATAAAAATGAAGAATCGGTTTTAGAATTAACACAACAAAATTTAAATAAAATTGTGGATTGGACTCGAAAGAATAAACTAAGCGTAAATAACTAAAAAACACATCTAATGAAATTCCAAATATCACATAAAGAATATATGCATAGCATTTATAAAAACGTGGCTATAAATGATCCCTTGTGTGGAAAAACGAATGAAAGAAATAAAACATGTAAATGCCCAATGATACAAGAAGTACAAACAGTTAAATACCTGGGATTAACTTTTGACGCAAGAATGACATGGGCGTCACACTTACATAATCTAAAAGCGACCTTACGGAAATCAATGTTCATATTATACAAGGTGATTACAAAAGAACTTCACACTTTTAAAAATTTATTACATCAAAGTTATTCAGAATATAGACACACCACATACGGATTCTTAAAGAAAAACTCTTGAAGTTTATTGTGACACAGTTAAAGATGTTCAATATGCCTCCCTGTAGTCGAATTCGTCCCAAACCCGCATTAACATGTCTCCATCAATCCCACGTATCGCTACCGTAATGCATTCTTTCAGCTTGTCTAGGTCACGGGGAAGGGCTAGGGTGAAGACCTTGTCCTTTACACACCCCCATAAAAAGAAATCACAGCGGTGGATTGGTCGAGCAAACAATAACCTGGAACTTGCAATGTGGCCACCGTGAAGCCCCGACCTCACATCTTGTGATTTCTTTTTATGGGGATGTGTAAAGGACAAGGTCTTCACCCTACCCCTTCCCCGTGACCTAGACGAGTTGAAAGAACGCATTACGGTAGCGATACGTGGGATTGATGGAGACATGTTAATGCGGGTTTGGGACGAATTCGACTACCGCATTGATGTATGCTGTGTCACGACAGGGGGTCATATTGAACATTCTTAACTGTGTCACAATAAACTTCAAGAGTTTTTCTTTAAGAATCCGTATGTGGTGTGTTTATATTCTGAATAGCTTTGATGTAATAAATTTTTAAAAGTGTAAAGTTCTTTTGTAATCACCCTGTACTTTATTGCAATGTTTAGCCCATTATCAATAAGAATAATGATGTATAGAATTTTTGTGGAATCCCATCTACGATATGGATTACAAGTTTACAAATTCGCACCCAATTTTGGAGAGTTGGTGTAATGCAAAATAGGATAATGCGAATGTTTAAAATTGATAATACTTTAAAAAATTGTGTCGATTTTTTTGTTACTGGCGAACGCTACAGGGCCATGATAAACGACTTCTTACTGCCGGAATTGGAGGAGCGGGGCTTGGTGAACAAGTGGTTTCAACAAGACGGTGCAACCGCACACACAGCACGAGCTACAATGGATATTGTGAAGGATGCGTTTCCTGGTCGCGTAATCTCTCGTTTTGGCGATTTGGCATGGCCAGCAAGATCGCCCGATTTAACCGCCCCAGACTTCTTTCTTTGGGGCTACTTGAAGTCGCGGGTTTATGCCAACAAGCCTCAGACAATCGCAGCCCTTAAAGAGAATATTCGACAGGAATGCGAACAGTTATCACCGGAAAACTTGCGGAAAGTCATGGAAAATGAAAAATCGAAAATGGAAAAAACGGGTACAAATGTGTATCAACACTGGCGGCAGCCACTTGACGGATGTCATCTTTTCCACTTAACAGAAAAAATTGTAAAGGTCCTAATAAAGATTTCCATCACTCAAAATCATTTTTTTTTATTTAGTGAAAAAGTTATACAAAAGCAAAATTGGATGATTAATTTTGCGCCACCTTGTATATATATATAAACCTATTCTGCATACCAAAAGTCTTCAATCACTATGGATGTAGAGAAAGAGAACATTATATTCCAGCTTTATTTAATCGACTGCTAAGATGGATATAGTCGTTGACTACCTTTAAAATGATCAAAAAAGCAATACTAGTATGAAAAAAAGATTAATAATTGTTGAAATAACGTAATAAATAATTAATAAGGTTTAATAAACTGTAAAGTAACATTTTAGGCCTCCCCATACAAGCCAATTAGGCTTCGGGGAATCCTTAGAATTTTGATCATGTTTTTAGTTTATTTTTGTATATATATTGTCATTTAGAAAATAACAAAATGTAACTTGACATATAATAAATAAATAATTAAATAAATAAATAAAATAAGATGTACTTGTTAATTATACCCTAACTCATATGCGACGATTACGTACGGTAGAAACGCAATGCAGTGATATCATAATTTATTTTTTATATGTTTATGTCGCTAAATTGGATTCTTTATTATTAACTTGACGACAGGAGTGCGCTTTGTGATGTGGTTATCGTGACTAATCTTGAGCATCAATCATAACAAATGACGCAATATGGGCACTGATAATACCGTTGTCCGCATGATATCTAGTTAATGTTTATTGTGATCTCTAGAGCCTCATTTTGTATTCATTTTGTCTTCATAAATAGCATGAGGAGAAATAGCCTATAACGAATTATCCTTAAATAGAAACCAAAAAAAAATATAGATATAAAAATGCATTAAGCATATATAATTTTATTGAAGAATGCTAAAGAAATCTTCGATATTCGTCAAAGACAAATTAAATCCAAGAATTTTTTTTTTGTTGCAACGCTTACCTTCCCGTGTATTGTTTAAAGAATTCAAAAAGCAGAATTACTGTATTTGCTAAAGGGCGATTCCTGATAAATGACGCATTGGAGTTCGTTTAACTCAAAATAAACCACTTTCAAAATCTTAATAGTTAAAAAATAGAAAATCAGTAATATCAAACAGATAACTTACTTCCTTCAAATCATAAAACGATAAATCATAGATATTAATGTATAAAAAAATTGCGATATTTGTCTCTTGTCTCGTATAATTTTGACTCCTTATTAATGTAACATTTAAAATAATAATGTTTATTCCTGTTATTAGCTTTCAAAGTTATTTGTTATTAAATTTTACATTCATATTTGTTAGTAAGTTAGTAAGTAAAAAGGCTGGTGTTTTGTTGCAAATAATATAGAATCCAAATTTACTCACAATTTATAATGCGGAATTTAGTGAAAGCGCATGTATTTGAATCACTAAAAACCCTTCATTATCTGAAAAATAACACCCAGAATAAAATATAAAATTCATGGCGACAGATATTGTATTACGTTCATATTCTAATGTTTCCATATTGTCATTTATTAAAACTGTATTTTGAACGATAATTAATTATTTTTTAATGTATAGATAGAGTGAATTTTTTGATAATATCACAAGATATGGAAGAAAGCAAAACATGACAAGATTATCAGTTTCGACAAACTGAACTTGCAGAATTATCAGCGAAGGAAAATATTATATTAAGAATTTATGAATAATCAATTTTTTTTAAAAAAAAATGTTTATCTTAATTTTAATACCGGGTGATTCAGTCAATTTCTGACCATTTCACTCGAATGACGTGCATTAGGGATAAACAATTGAAAGAATATGAGCGCCATATTGAATTTTTAAATAGTTGGAGTTTGTATTGTTGCAACGGCGCTCCATGAAAATCGTATTGTTGAAAAATGGCGCCCGCTTTATCAACAGAGCAGAAATGCAAGGTTGTCGAATGATATTTCGAGACAAAATCACCTGTAACCGTGCAAAGAAAGTTCTGGAAGGAGTATAAGTGTCGAGACGCACCAGGCAGGCAATTTCGTGCCAATGGATGTGTTAAAGGCAAGAAAAAAGGCGGGAGCGAAGCTCGTGTTCGAAGGGCCGAAGTTGTCGAAAATGTTCGCACAAGGTTGGTCGATCCCCCTACCAAAAAATCTGTTCGCCGCCTATCCATTGAAGAAGGGCTGTCGTATACCACGACGTGGCGAATTTTGATATAGGATTTACACCTGTTCCCGTATAAGATCCACGTTTATCAGGAGTTAACAGACACTGGAAGACAGAAACGACAACAATTTGCGATGGAGTTTGGAGCAGAAATGGAAGCCAATCAGGACATTGTGTAAACCTGTGGGTGTCAGATGAGGCCTTCTTCCATCTGTCAGGTGACGTTAATAAACACAACGTTCGTTTTTGGGGTTCCTAGCACCCTCATGAGATCTATAAGTCACCTCTTCATCCACAGAAGGTTATGGCTTGGTGCGCGATTTCTAAAAGAGGCATCATTGATCCGTTCTTTTTTGAGGGCACCGTAACGTCACAGGCTTACCTTAACATGTTGGACTGCGAAGGAGGCGTATACCGCTTCGACATCAATGGTTTCAACAGGATGGGGCTAGGCCTCACACCACTAATGAAGTGCTAGACTTTCTCAATCAGAAATTCGGAAATCGTGTCATTTCAAACAGGTTTCCAGATCGATTCGGGGGTGGCTTTCTTTGGCCCCCTACGAGTTCTGACCTAAACCCATGTGATTTTTATCTCTAGGGGTTCCTTAAAGACAGTGTGTTCACTACAGCACCAAAAACCCTAGACCAGCTGCAACAAAACATCGTCGACTGCTGCACCCTTGTGGATGCAGAAATCCTGGATAGAATTATGAACAACTTCACCATTCGGCTGCGAGCAGTTCAAAACGTTCGTGGTGGCCACATTGAGCATATCATCAAGACTTTTCCACGGCAATAAAAACTCCGAACTGCCTAAAATATCATACTGAAATGCTAAGTTTGTAAACAATAATGGGTCAATAAATCATAGTACTGAAATGGTCAGAAATTGACTGAATCACCCTGTATATATGCTTTGATCTTTAATTTTTATTTTTGGTTACTGTATATCTAAAAAAGAATGTTATGGATTTGGAATGTTGGAATTCACGTTGTTTTTTAATTTGAAATTTAAATACCGAAATTGCCATGAATTAAAAAGAAATTTAGCAATTGATGCAATAGTAAAATTTCGAACACGGATTTTGCATCTCAAACACGACATCCGTCAAACGTCCTAAACTTATTGATAAACATGCTATACAGGGTGTCCAAAAAGTGTGGTAACATGGCAGATATCTCAAAGATGCCAGGTAGGCAAAATCTGATGAGTGTGGTTTATAGGTAATATGAGGGTGGGAAATTCATTGCCGCACTCAAACTTAACCTTGACCCCCAAATTTAAGGTCATCCATTTGCTAACTCGAAAACTATTAAAGATAGAGAATAATTTCCGATTGCTACCCTGTAGAGCAATACCACATTAGTCTAAACACAATTTTTAATCACACCTTTCCCCTTCAAAGATTTTGAGAAAATGGGCGAGAAAGAGTCATTCAAGGTCAGGTTGAGCTGGCCAGGTTGGCTGAGGTTTCCAATACATTTGAATTGCAGTGAGGCTTTGGGAAGGATAAGGGGAAGCACACTCTTGAGTGACTCTTTCTCGCCAATTTTCTCAAAATCTTTCAAGGGGAAGGGTGTGATTAAAAACTGTTTTTAGACTAATGTGTTGTTGTTCTACAGGGTAGCAATTGAAAAGTTTTTTCTATCTTTAATAGTTTTCGAGTTATCAAATGGATGACCTTAAATTTGGGGGTCAAAGTCAAATTTGAGTGCGGCAATGAATTTCCCACCCTCATATTACCTATAAACCACACTCATCAGATTTTGCCTACCTGGCAGCTTTGAGATATCTTATACATGTTGCCAGACTTTTTGGACACCCTGTATAATGAAAAGCGAAATTTTTGTTACAAAAATCTTCTCCTTAAATAAAATTTTTTTTTGAAAAAATGAAGAAATCTGCCATCTACAGTCTTCTTGTTCTAAAACTCATCCTCCGTTTTCTATTTCAGATTGCCATGGATATTAATATCAACCTTCCTCTTCAATTACATATGATCATTTCAATATAACCTTACTAAAGGAATAAATAAAAAGGTATTATCAATTCATACAGAAAGTTCTACTAGGTGTAATGGGACCCAGAAGGTGCTCCTATCGATGAAAAACAATTCTTTTGAATTTTGCATTTTTGTTGTATTATAGATTGTAGCATATTTTTATACATTATAGATTTTAAGTTGATTTTACCATATAAACTCCTGAACAACTTAATAAAAAAATTGATATTTACAAATCTAAATATTTGTATATCTTTTCACTTCAACTTTTGGTATTTCATAAATTTTCCAAGGTTTACGCAAGAGTTTCTCGAAGTCTCGCAACCGACCAGAGAATTCAAAAGAAAAACGATTTGTTCTGAAATGGTGGAACGTTTTGACCTGAAGGCCTTTTTTTGTCTCTGATCGTTGTAAGTGACGAAGCATGGGCGCAGTAGTTTCAGCCGAAGAATGAACTGAAAATATTCTTACCTCAACTTTTAAAATTAAAGAAATGGTATTCCCTTAAAATGCCATTAACCCATTGAAAAAAAATTAAAATCTCTTAAATAAACATGAGTTAATGGTATCTCAAGGGGATAAATGAAAAATTATGGTTATTAACACATAAGAAAAATAGTTTAATTTAACTTAATCTCAATGTTACACTTAAAAAATTTAAATAAAAGAATTTATCAATGTATCTTTTAAATGGAATTTAAAAAAACTGAAGAATTAAAATGACCTGAGATAATTCAAACTGAAGATGTAAAAAATAACCAAGAATTTCAAAATCAAATAAAATCTTGTAAACATTCCAAGGAGGAGCTTTAGCAGTGAAGGAGAAATACATTTATACATTAAATTAAAAAAAATTAATCCCTCCTCCCCCTTCCCCCGAGTAGGGTAAGGCAAGTAGCAGATCCTGAAGTCATCTATTTTTATCCCTTTATTTACACTTTTATACCTCTCCCCAAGTATTTTAATCAAAAATTAATTTTCTCGAACGTAATATGTAGAAAATGTGAAAAAGCTCGTACTTCCTTTCTCATCATTTCCGAACGTATGATATATCACAAGCCATATGTCGGCATGGTTCTAAAGACCACGTGACTACCACCCGCAAATCCGACGCCAATGGAACACCTGGGCCTAAACTCCATAGTAATGTAGATCTTGTCTAGAGAAATCTGGATACTGAATTTCACGCCTTTACATACCTAAATAGCACATAGATATGTTGTCCTCTCTGAATCCTACCCCGTAATTCTGACCCCAGTGTACCAATCAAAACCAAACTAAATAGTGCAGATGGACATGCCCATAGGAAGCTACATTCCGAATTTCAACCTTCTACCTCAAAAAAATGTAGAAATTATAAAGGGGTATACAGTTAAGACATTATAAAACCAATAAATAGCTCCATTTTTTCGCAAATGAATATAATTTGAACACTTGAGCAATCGTCCGTCGACAAAGCGAATTCACGTGCGCGCGCCGATGCCAGTAATGCTTAAGTGATGAACAGAAAGTAACAATGTATTCCTTCTTGATAAATCGATTATTATATGACATGCCATTAGCTTGGTATTCTTTACACTCACTGTTTTAGCACGTGAATTCGACTTGAAGGGTTCCACGAAAAATTCTGAAAAGTTGATAAGGCCGAGCTAAGACTGTAATGGTTATATTTCTGAAAACAGAATTTGAAAAAGTTAATCCGTTTTCAAGTTATCGTGCAAACGGCGGACGGCCGGCCGGATAAACGTACAGACCAAGGGCGCATTCTTATAAGTAGCGTTTATGCTAAAGCTCCTAATAAGCACAATGGACTGTTAAAGCATTAATTAATACCAGAGTAATTTAAAGCATTTACTTAATATTCAATAGCCTACTGGACAAAAACATTTTTGAAATAAGTGCAACCGAGTCGCCTCGATATATAATAAGTGCGCTGGTGACATCAGTCGAGAGATTGTAGGGAGACCGGGGCAATTTACACATTTTTTTTATAATTATTTTTGTATTTTTAATAATAAATCTATTTCACTCAATTTTCATATCTATTCATTAGTTAAACTTTAAAGTACAGTATGGTGGCTTTAACTTACCTTAAATTTATATTACATTCAAATTAAAAAAAATTTTTTGAGATAATCTCATCTGTGTAAACTTGCCCCGTAGCCGGGACAGGATAACACAATGCTTAGGGAATGTTTACACACATTTAATATAATGATACATAATGCTTATTAGAAATAAAATTCAAATAATTTGCAGTATTTATTAGGAGCTTTAGCATAAAAGCTACTTATAAGAATGTGCCCTTGGTCTGTACGTTTATCCTTCCGATCGTCCGCCGTTTGCACGATAACTTGAAAACGGATTAACTTTTTCAAATTCTGTTTTCAGAAATATGACCATCAAAGTCTTAGCTCGGCCGTATCAACTTTCAGAAATTTTCGTGGACCCCTTCAAGTCGACTTCACGTGCTAAAACAGTGAGTGTAAAGAATTCAAAGAAACTGGCATGTCATATAACAATCGATTTATCAAGAAGGAATACATTGTTACTTTCTGTTCATCTTTTAAGCATTATTGACATCGGCGCGCGCACGTGAAATCGCTTTGTCGACACACGATTGCTCAAGTGCTCATAATCTATAAGCTTATTATTAAGTAGCGAAAAAATGGAGCTACTTATTGGTTTTATTTTACACACGAATTGAATCACCCTTCATCATTTCTACATTTTTTGAGATAGAAGGTTGAAATTTGGAATTTCACTCCTTTATATGCATAAATACATCTAGACCTTTTGGTCCCCTCTAATTTTCACCCCCAAAACTCCGACCTTAATGGGCTAATAAAAACGAAACTGAATAGTGAAGGTGCGCATGCCCACAGTAAGCTAGATTCCTAATTTCAACCTTCTACCTCAAAAAATATAGAAATGATGAAGGGTGATTCAAATCGTGTATAAAATAAAACCAATAAGTAGCTCCATTTTTCCGCTACTTAATAATAAGCTTATAGATTATGAGCACTTGAGCACGGCCTCCTAGAAACTACCAGGCCTGAAAATGACGTCAATAATGTATTGGTGAAGCACTAAGATTGTGACGTTGACCTAACTTCTGTAATAGCACCACCAGCTTGACGTAACAATGTTTTATCTTTTCCATGTTCAGGCCTGGTAGTATCTAGAAGGCCGTGACTTGAGATATCGTGCGTCGACAAAGCGATTTCACGTGCGCGAGCCGATGTCAATAATGATTAAGTTAAGAATAAAATAAAACTCTTTTTCCACAACGAAACAGGAATTGAACAAAAAGAAAAAGACCGAAAATAAAATGAAAAAATACAACCTGAGTCTGTAAGCGCTTTTCGAAAGCTTTGCTTTCATCATTCAGCAGCCAAGGAGCCCCTCGAGAGAACTTGAGAGAACTGACTTAGAATAGAACATGCTGAGTATTTATAACGAACTGAAGCCAATCAAGGGTGGATGCTTTCAGTAGAGTGGATGCTTTAATTGCTGAAGGCCCGTTCGAGGTTATTAATAAGAAAAATCCGTTAACTACACTGGTCAGGGAAGTCAGGGAGGCAGTAAAGAGTAGCCCTAATCTCATTCCCCCAAACTCTGCATCTTCGCTCAGCATTAAAAACCCGACTTTACCTAGGTTATATGCTCTCCCTAAGACACACAAACCTGGAAACAAAATGTGGCCGATTGTGTCAAATATTGATTCACCTACTTACCGGCTTTCTAAATTTCTAGCAGAGTTTTTAAAAACCTTAAAATTGTCGAACTTCGACAGTTCGGTTAGTAATAGCATTGATTTAGTGAAAAAACTGAAAAATAAGGTCATTAAGAATGGGGAAATTTTGGTATCCTTCGATATTGTCTCCTTGTTCCCTAGTATACCTGAAACTATAAACTTTTTAACTAATATTTTGAATAAGAACAAAGTTCCTGAAAACATACGCAACGAATGTTTAAGTCTGACAAGGTTATGTACCAATAATAATATTTTTAAATATAATGGGAAAGTATACAAAATGGTGGGCGGTACACCGATGGGCTCTTGCCTTAGCCCTATTTTGGCTGAAATATTTCTGAAAAGTTTCGAGGATATCCTGAAGAATTCCGGTTTTTATTTTCCCGATTGTTGGTTCAGATACGTGGACGATGTCTTCACAATTTTTGACACCAATGCTTGCGATGTCAACACTTTTGTACAACATATTAACAGTTATTTTCCGTCCGTTCAATTCACTTTTGAGTTGGAAAATAATCAAAGGTTGCCGTTTCTTGACATCCTGGTTATCAGAAACCATGATTCACTGTCATTTGAGGTATACCGAAAGCCTACGAACGGTTTGAATTATATACCTAGCGATTCCAGCCACCCTTGGAATCAAAAAATGTCCACCTTCATTTCGATGATTGACAGAGCTATTAATCTACCACTAGCTCAATCCTCATTCAAAAAAGAAATTTCTTTGATCCAGAATATTGCAGTTAAAAATGGCTACAGCACACGTACCATCACCGATTTGGTCAGGAAGAGGAAGTTAAAGAAGTTCATGGACGAAATCACTACCCTCAACCGGACTAAAAATAAAGGGAGAGTCATATCCTTACCTTACAATAAATCATTAATCAAAGGTCTCAATTCTGTTTTCAAATCTTTTAATATTTCGTTATCTTTTAGCAATCCAAATCAGACCAGGCATTTATTACCTAATCCAAAGGACCAGATTCCACCACTACAGAAATCAGGAATATACGAAGCCAGATGTTCCCAATGCCCCATGATTTACAGAGGACAGACTTTCCGTAATATTGAAATAAGATTCGAAGAACACATGAGACACACAAGATATGGTAGAGGGAACCAGTCATCCATAGCCAAACACTCTCTAGATACCGGGCATGAATTCTTATTAAACAATGTAAAACTTATTGAGTCAATAAACAAGAAACACCTTCTGGACGCCTTCGAAAGCTTAGCCATTCAAAAAACAGATAAAAAATTGTTACTCAACTTAGATAGGGGCCCTATTAGCGATTCACCATTGATCAAATGGGCGACGCACTTACCCAATCAATAATTTTCAGTTGGATCTTTTTGTCTTGATTGGCTTCAGTTCGTTATAAATACTCAGCATGTTCTATTCCAAGTCAGTTCTCTCAAGTTCTCTCGAGGGGCTCCTTGGCTGCTGAATGATGAAAGCAAAGCTTTCGAAAAGCGCTTACAGACTCAGGTTGTATTTTTTCATTTTATTTTCGGTCTTTTTCTTTTTGTTCAATTCCTGTTTCGTTGTGGAAAAAGAGTTTTATTTTATTCTTAACTTAATCATCTGCATTATCCACATAAGATTTCTAGACAAAAAAAGATGTCAATAATGCTTAAAAGATGAACAGAAAGTAACAATATATTCCTTCTTGTCAAATCGATTGTTATAAGACATGCCAGTATCTTTGAGTTCTTTACATTCACTGTTTTAGCACGTGAATTCGACTTGAAGGAGACGACGAAAAATTCTGAAAACTTTATACGGCCGAGCTAAGACTTTGATGGTCATATTTATGAAAACAGAATTTAAAAAAGTTAATCCGTTTTCAAGTTATCGTGCAAACGGCGGACGGCCGGCCGGATAAACGTACAGACCAAGGGCGCATTCTTATAAGTAGCTTTTATGCTAAAGCTCCTAATAAGAATGGAGCTACTTATTGGTTTTATAATGTCAGTCCGTCCCCTTCATAATTTCTACATTTTTTTGAAGTAGAAGGTTGAAATTCGGAATGTAGCTTACTATGGGCAAGTCCATCTGCATTATTTAGTTTGGTTTTGATTGGTATACGGGGTCGGAATTACGGGAGTGGGATTCAGAGAGGGCAACATATCTATGTGCTATTTAGGTACGTAAAGGCGTAAAATCCAGTATCCAGACTCCTCTAGGCAAGATCTACATTACTATGAAGTTTAGGCCCAATTGTTCCAATGGGATCGGATTTGCGGGGGTGGCAGTTACTTGGTCCTTAGAACTATGGCAACATATGGCATGAGATATATCATACGTTCGGAAATGATGAGAAAGGAAAGAAGATGCGAGGTTTTTTTATATTTTTTACATATTACGTTCGAGAAAATCAATTTATTGATTAAAAAAAACTTGGGGAAAGGTAAAAAGTGCAGATAAAGGGGTAAAAATACATGACTTGTCTTATCTTACTCGGGAGGCGGGGGGGGGGGGGGGGGAGAATAAATTTCTTTTTATTAAACGTATAAATGTATTTCTGCTTCACTGCTAAAGCTCCTCCTTGGAATGTTTACAATTACAAGATTTTATTACTTCGTTTAATTCAGTGAGTGAAATGTGTGTATCCTGACTCATTTGTAAATACAGGATACAAATAAAAATATTACCAAATAAAAATTTAAAGGATACAAAAATACTGAATTACGTGTTGTAATACAGTGATCATGTGCCCACCTCTTACACTCAATGCATTGTACCCACCGTTTTACTTTTTATATTGCCTCAAACAGTGTGTAAATCTGTCTATGTTTCCTATGTAAACTTGCCCCATCGCCATGCTTTGGTTATAACTAAGCCTATAAGTTTTGTTCATAAGGTTAACAATCAATTCAATATCATAAAATAACCCAAAAGAACAGTCTAACAAGATAAACAATAATGAGTTATGATGATCTAAAGATACAAATCCTATAATTGCCAATACATTAGTGCGACAATTTACGTACCAGTAGAAAAATTAGAAAAAGCAGTCTTTTTCACTGTTCTTACACGCGACTGACTCCAGACTGTTTTGAGAGTACATGCAACACCACCTCTACTCAAAGTCTGAGCGCACAAACGTCATACATTGCTACATCATTATGCGGAGTCATAATTTAGTAGAAATATGATTAAACATGACCCCGTATGATGATGTAACAATGTATAACGTTTCCGCGCTCAGGCTTTGAGTAGAGGTGGTGTTGGTACATGGCAGTTGTAACGTTTCTCCTCGACTCGAAGGCGGTGCGCTCCGATCAACGGTAAGTGAACTATAGTTAATGTGCAAACCTGTACCAAACCTGTCCCGGTCTCCCCCAATAAAAGTTAAAGGTAAACACACCCCTACATGTATCCGTTGTGATGATCAGCATACATCAAGTGTCCCAAACATCCCCAAGACGAAAGGATCAAAAGCACCAAAGTGAAAGAGGGCGAAACCTATGGTCCGGTCGCATCCAGTTCTGGTGATACAGCTGTCGTTGATCACAACCAATTGCACAATATTTACAGTTATCTGGGGAATTTGCCTATTCTGTACACGGATAGTGGCAAAGCAGTGCCACAGGTTGTGTCTCACGAATCTAACAAATGATCATGGACAGACACCCATACAGGATCATTAATCAAGGGAAACATCGTTGCAATGCGGAATGCAAGAGTAATCGCTGGCAAGCGCATCGAGTTTTACAATTTCCTTACAAATTGGAATGTCGATATTGCCTTCTTGTGCGAGACGCACCTGAAGTCAACTCAAGTCTTTATTTTGTCTGTTTATTGTGTCTATCGCAAGATCGGCTACTGAGTAATAATGCTAGCCATGCTTCTGGTGGAGCAGCGATCATTGAAGACGGCATAGATCATCGTGAGTGTGTCACTCCAGACTTTGTAGGAATGGAAGCAGTCTCCGTGATTATAAACGACGCTGACGCAGGCGAAATTATTCATCTCTTTATATAATTCGCCTAAGCACAGGCTTGATCCGTACAAGTTTGACGAGCTGATGTCAGGGGCCATTCCAGCTGTTATGGCAGGCGACTTGAATGCCAAGCATCATGCTTGGAACTAAAAATGCCCCAATGAAAACGACAATATCTTATATGAATATACCTTGGACGAGATTGACATCGTCGTTGCTGGTCCCCTTGATGACACGTACTACTGTGACTACTCTCCTGTTAGCAACGTGCTGGACATTGTATTCTTAAAGGTTTCTTCAAGTCCTATAATATATTCACAATCAACAACTTATCCTCTGACCACCGTCCAGTGAAGCTTATTTTTGAGGGCTTAAACATCGATAAGAAATTGTGCTTTGCTCTAAACAGGACTGGAAACTTTTAGGGATATTCTTAGAGAAAATAGCATTCCTTACGAGGAGGTTATTGTTAAGGAGGGTATCATTAATATTATCAGTGCTATCACTCGTGTTATCAGCGATGCCGCTATTTCTATACCTCTACTATCGATCGAAAGCGTCCTGAACATCTCGACCTCCCTCCTTATTTCAGGCGTTTTATTCTCGAAAGAAATTCTTACAGAAGATTATGGCAGCGTAAGCGACTACCCTTCTTCAAGAACAACAGGCTTTCTCGCGAAGTCCAGAAAGAGGTTAAAGCTACACGGAATCAAAGATGGAGCGAAAAACTGAAGTCCTTTTCTGTTCAGGACAACTGTGAGGGCCTTGATGGGCAACAGACCCATCCAATTGCCGCTACCGCTTGCAGGCAATGGCAACGTTGTCAACAGTAACATGGATAAGGCTCAACTGATTACCGATTCCCTGAAAAATCTATTTACATCCCTATGAGACCAACGTGGACAGTCTCTCAAACACTGAGCTAGTTAATAAAGGTTGCATCGCTTACGGGCGCAATCATTGTGTTCCTACCTCTAAGAAAGTCGTTATTATTAATACAAAAAAGCAGCTGGTATTGATTCCATCACCAACAGTGCTCTCAAAAACTTGCCTCTTAATGTTTTATCGACCATTACCAAAGCCATGAACGACTGCTGGAAACTTGGTTACTTCCCCGATAAGTGGAAGGAGTCTGTCATCGTTACCATACCAAAGCCTGGTCTAAACCCTGCTCTCGCTGTCAGCTACAGGCCCATAAGTTTACTATCTATGCTGTCAAAAGTCTTTGAACGCGTTATTCTAAAGAGGATTAATAGCTTCTGTGTGACGAACAATCTTGTTCGTGAGGTGCAATTAGGCTTTCGCCCAGGTCGCTCCTGCCAACTTCAGATCTGAAAGCTTGTTGCAGATTTAAACAATCCTCTTAACTGTGCTAAGTACGGTGGTCTTATCTTCTTGGATGTCCGTAAACCTTTTGATCAGGTTTGGAATAAAGGCGTCATATACAAGATGATTAATTGTGGTTTTCCGGATGATCTGATTGCTTTAATTAGTTCCTTTCTGTCGACACATGATTTCCTGTCAAGGTTGACTGCTCCATGTCTAACCCAAGATATAAAGAATACAAGTAGCGCCGTCCGAGAGGAAAACTGACTATCGCCCCATCTGGTGTTGGTAATTGGAATATTGACAGCTTCATGACGTCACAGGGTCCAATCTTTAAAAACTATTACGAGGAATATTGTTTTACACAGCAAAATGCCATCATGCGCGATTCTCACTTGCAATAATACAAAATAAAATACAAAAGATAAGAATTTTTCCTTTTTTTTTCATTTCCTCAAAGATCCAAATTTAATTAAGAAAAGCTTAAAATCATGCAAATTGGATAAAAATATCTGTACCGCAACTGCAATGATTTGCTCTATCATTTTAAAGAAGATTATTAAAACAAATACCCAGGCCTATATCAACTCATGAATCGAAAACCACGTCTAATGAAATCTGCGACTCCGAGGTAGGAGAATATACGAATTCATTATTTTCATAATCGTAGTCTTTAAAATGGATAGTTGACTACAAGCAAGAACGGATGAATGGGAGGGGGAGGAGTGCAACAAGTGAATGCTCTTCCGTTCTTGCTGCAAGTGAATGTAAGTGCAAATTGGCTAGATATTGTAAATATGTAGTTGGTGCAAAATTTACAACTGATGATTTTTAAGATAAAAATAGAGACGATGTTACAGCAATACGACTGGTTTTTTTGTTAAAGCAATACGAAAAAAAATTATAAAGAAATCTGACATAATTATTAATAAGACATGCACTCAAATGACCAGGGTATCTGCATTATAAATCGTATCTAATTTTCTCGTTTTGGGTTTAAATAATTTGGTATATACATTATTATTTCAGCTCCACAATCTCATCTAGAATCTTGGAGAGCTTATGTACGATGCGATTAGGAAACATCGTGGAAGATACCATAAAAAGTCACCACTTCTTGGCTGGTTATAGCAGACAAATATAAACTTTTTACCACGGGTGGGATTCGAACAACGATTTTTTGATAAGAGATCGGGAAAGTCTGCGCCTCCAACGCCCCAAACATCAAGCCGACGGTATATTTTGACTTTTATTATTCAAATACTTCAAAAAGCTTAATTTAAAAATTTCAGAATTTTTCGCTTCTGAAATTAATATAGTCACAGCAAAAAGCTGTCGGTATCTTTTATGACTAATTTCTATGGATGAAAGAAATATAGTTCTAGAAAAATTTTAAGACCATCTAACAAATCACCATTTCACTATTGATTATAGTTATTTGATAATTTTGCAAGCTGTAGTTATTATTTATTAATTCGCGATCATTTCATTAAAATACGAGAGTTGGGACATAAGTCATGGCAATTATTTTATTTTCCAGAGCTAAGGGATGGTATCATGTCTTAAGGAAGACGTAATTCGTATTATGCTTTCACAACACCAGATGGCTCTGCGATTTTCTGTTGTTGCACAGAGAGTAATGTTAAATCAGTTCTTAGTCAACCGCTGGATGGATGTAACAGTGCTTAATCCTTAGTCTGAATATACCAGAATAAGTTTTCCAGAATCATGAAAATGTCTGTAATGTTATATCAACTACCTTAATAAACATGAGGAGTAAAATATTGGCGTGTTGTTTAATGTCTGTACATTTCGACCATTTCTTGTCCTTTCATTTCTACACTGCTCAAAACAATTAAAGGAACACTTGTAGAATCCCCTACAGAGGGCGTAAATAATACTTTTTAGCAATTTGATCTTCTGCAACATGAAACCTACTATCTCTCTCACAGGAAATGGTTGAAGCCAACACATTTTGCTGCCAGATGTTCTGAGAAATTTGCATAGCAATATAACCCCCCGGAAAACAAACTGGTTACATGCCAGTACACTCCTTGCTTGGAGGTAACGGTCGAACATTAGAAGGTGCAGGCATTCCTGGAACGTTGTTGTTAGTGCTCTGACATGCCACGAAGGCATCTTGAAGCAGTAAAAGCTGCGAAAGCCGTAACATTGCTCCAAACGGGTCAATCATTTCGGACTGTGGCAAATGCCCTCAATGTGTCCTCTTCCGTCATTTTCCGACCGTGTGACACGATTCCAGGTGACTGGCCAGTACACATGAAGAGCTGGGCAAGGTCGCCGACGCTCAACAACCGCCAATCAAGATCGTTATGTGCGGACTTGTGCCCTGCGCCGAAGAACCTGAACGGCCAGAGACCTGAGAAATGACCTGCAGATGTCAACTGGGGTAGCTGTTTCAGATCAAACAATCCGGAACAGATTACGTGAAGTTGGCTTGAGAGCCAGACGACCAAATCGAGTGCCTAGGCTAACCCACCAGCACATACAGGCGCGACTAGAGTTTGCACATCAACATGTCACCTGGCAGCTTCGCCACTGGCGTTCTGTTCTCTTCACAGACGAGTCAAGATTCCGCCTGACCCGCTGTGATGGCCGTCTACGTGTCTGGAGACGACCTGGTGAGCAAAACACCAATGCAACAGTTTGTGAGACTGACCGAATGGGATGTTGTTCCATTATGGTTTGGGCGGGCATCTCAATAGAGAACAGAGTATTCTGGAAAAACATGTGATTGTTGCTGCACGTGGCATGGGGCCTGGATTCCTTCTGATGCAGGATAATGCTCGTCCACACACTGCAGCTGTCACCCAAGACTTCCTACGGATGCATGGCATTCAGACCATGAGGTGGCCGGCAATGAGTCCAGACCTAAATCCCCTTGAACATCTTTGGGAGATGCTTGACAGGCGAATTCGACACCGCCCTTCAGCTCCAGAAACACTGCAACAGCTCATCCAGGCACTTACTGAGGAATGGGACCGGCTTCCCCAAGATCACATCCGTCGACTGATACGGAGCATGCCTCGAAGGTGCATGGAGGTTACTGCAGCCCATGGTAGGCATACGCATTACTGAGTGGTGCAAAAACCGATCCCTAGAAGAAACAGGGTATTCTCCTCACAACTTCCAAAGGACATTTCACTTTGTTTTAGGCAGGGGTCCTGCAGTTTCCGGTTTTTTCTTTATGTTTCTTCACCACTTGTTTCAATAATGCATTCTATTGTTAAATAAACCGTCTTTTAATGATCACATACAGCGATTTTGTCCATATTATTCGTAGTTGCTTCTGCACGCTGCTTAATAGAAGTGTTCCTTTAAATGTTTTGAGCAGTGTATATTTCACATTTTCCACCCACGCTCGAATTCTTACAAAAAAATTAGTTGCCATTACTTATGCCCAACACGTATTTTTTTTAATCCAAAAATAATTTTTTTCGTATTTTTTCGTGGAATATTCTGGAAAAAAGTATAGGACCAATTTTTAAATGTGGAAATAGGTTCGTCCAGTTTTAGCATTGAATCATGAAAATGTCTATTGTAAAAGGGCAAATGTCTAACTATTCGTAAGCACAACATCATTGCTTTGGGTAAAGGAGCAAGTTTAATTATGGCTCAAAAAGGTCAGATAACTGCGTATCATGAATGTGGCAAATACCAACGTGAAATTGCAGTAGTTATTGGCAAATCAAAGACTGTTGTTTGTAATTTTCAAAAAAAAACAAAAAAAACCCTGACATCTATGGCATAAAAACCTGCTCGGGTCGTCCTGCAAAGCTGTCTGAAAGACAAAAGTGTGCTATACTACGGATGGCATCATCAACGGGGGCATCATCTTCTGTTATAACAACGAATCTTGGTTTACCAGTAACATCACGAACCACAACAACTATTTTAAAATCGTCATCAAATGATATTGAGACCAAAGCTAACAACTTCAAGCTGAAACAAAGGCTAATATAGAAGCATGGATAAGCAGCAGTGAAGTATGCAAAAATCACATCAGTAACTCTAATATCTGGAATCATGTCGTTTACAGTTTATAGTTCTTCATATTTGTGATTGTTTTTATTTATTTCAGAAATCCTTCTGTGTAAGTGACTTTGCTATCCTGATCAGGTACTTATTATTTCATAGATATAAATGAGATACATGTACTTTATAAATTTAGGAATATTTTTTGGCGAACATAACGATCTAGCTCTATTGATTGCTTGATATTTATCTTAAGTCATTAGCTGAGATGCCCGTCTTCGCCGAGCTTATCAAGGCAAAACGAAGGCTGGATATCAGTATCTATCTACTCTAGGTATATACCCATGTTGTTTAACGTTTGATCCTGGGACTTGTTAATTGTCATTGTATAAGCTGGGCGAACGGGAAATTGTTGACGGTTGAACTCTACAAAATGATCAGTGGCCTGTAACGGTATTCTTGGTATTAAAACGAATTGCCTGCGTTATCCCCGCTGTGTATTGTAGCTTGTATTGAATATGATTATTCGGAAATGGCTGTTGTATAGTTTAATACCCAAAATGTTCAACCTAATGACCGTCGACCCTACAATTTACCGACAACTTCGGAGGTTGCTGTGGTTTTTTACCTGGCAGGGAGTCAGTGCATATGGTGACATTATTTTGCACCAGCGCACAAAAGTAGAGTTCATCGGATTTTAGAAAATCACCCATGATATGATTCTCTACATTATGTGCTTAAATTTCTTTACGGAAAGCTATGGTGGCATATTTCTGTGCAGTCAAAGAACAATGCTCATACCAAACGAGTTACATACACCAGTTTTATGCTTACGATCTTCAAATTCGTTACGTAAATGTTTAAGCTCGGTGAAGACGGACATATATAATAAAAATCGTACATTCCCGTCTTCGCTGAGCTTGTCAAGGCAAAACGAAGATGGGAAACAAAGTTGTTTCTGTTTAAAAAGCGCATTCTGAAGAATTTGAACCCACAATATCAAGGTTGTCGAACGCCCCAAAGTAGCATTGCAAAAATGTAAGTAATTTGTTTTATTACAAAGGTGTTGTGCCCGGCGCAATCGAGCAGAGGCAATAAGCAACATTAAACACCCATAGATTATACAAAAAGAAATATATTTAGTTACTCGCATGTCCAGGATCTGCCTTTGCATAGCAATTCTGCATGTTGCGATCGAATGAGGTTATTACAGGTTGAAGTTACATTTATATCCAGGCCCGGCTTGAACACTGAATGTGCCGTTCGCCCGACCATTAATTGAAGTGCTGCAATTCCACTCGTTGCCGTTGCCAGGGCAATTTTGCCTTCCAATCGAACAGTCGCCAGCACTTTATCCAGCAAAAAAAAGATTTACCGGTTTCGCCGGGACCGTCCAAGAACAGAGTCTCCTTTCTGGCGTCTCATTGCATACCGCATTTAATATGTGATTGTACACAATCAGTTGTTATTCATTTTAGAACGATATTTGATCCACCAACTCTTGGAATCTTGCCCGAAGGTATGCATTCTCCAGTGGACTTGAATACTGGAACCCTTGAGATCGCAATTGAGGCATGCCTAGATAATCCTTGAGTCGGCGTTCATTGTTCATCAAATATTTGGTCCAAATCTGTTAATGTGAGATACAGCGCTCGAAGATTGGTTGCTTCTGAGTTGAATTGATGCTGATGGTCTTTTGACAATGCGTCTGCATAACTATTCCACATTCGTTTAGGTGCCTGGGGACTTACAGTATGTCAGAATAGCTGCAAATAGATGTCTGAGTTGTCAAATCTGGAAAGCATTTGCTTCACGCATCGCATGCAACGATGCCATTCTGCATCGTCCTTTAGCAGCCTTAGAGCTTTTGAAGCCTCCGGGAAAGTATCTTACAATACACCAACAACTATTCGAAGATCTTCAAATGATTTTGGACCACTAATATAGCATAGCAATCGATGCTGTCGACTTCCATACTCGCAAAGGCTTCTTCGACTTCGAAGACTGTCTGAAATATTCGCTTCGTCGGCGCTATTACCCTATTCATTAGGAATCGTTAATCACACTGTTCACTAATTGCTATTACACACATCAAACATTTATCGAGCTGTTTTTCGAATCTCCCACTCGTAGAATTGAAGTAGATAATTGGATAATTGGTGTTATATTGTTAAAAAGAAAGGAGATTTTTAATTGTTTTCTTTTGTCGCATTAAAGCCCGTCGTACGACGGGTACCACAACAGTCGAATCTATAAATTCCAATGACGTATATTAAAGATAGACTCCGAATCCTATTGTTAACAGCGGCAAAAAGTGAAGCAAAATGAGCCATGACAGTTCTGGGCAGGAGTGAGCCGTGGAGTAATTAGCTGTCTGGCTGCTTTGTTTTTGAAAATTTTGGGCCTGAGAAATAATTAATTCAAAACTATCCCTCAAAGTTAAACTGCGTATAACTGTACAAACAGACAAGAAAAAGGATCAGGAATCATTTTCCACAAAAATAAATCAAAAATACGTAACTAAAATGAAAATACGTAACTGAAAGACAATCGAAACGAAATTGAAATTGAAACCATGATCGAAAAATTGTTTATAAAATATAATAAAATATTTCGAATACAAAGTAAACGAAAAGATAAACTTATCACTCCGTGATCGGCGTATGAAAGAATTATTAATCAGCTACTCTTGTGTTTAGCATGTGTTTAGCATCATCTTCACTCACTTTCGGCCATGACAGTTCTGGGCATGGAGCTTCCCAATTTGCTTCAAGTTACAACAATAGGATTCGGAGTCTATCTTTAATATACGTCATTGATAAATTCTATAATTTAACGCAAGTAATTTTTTCATTATGGCCTATTGTTGGAGAAACTTTGCCTTGCATGAGGAGATACACACTGTTGGTCCGCGCATATTATTGCTATTGCTCATGCATTGTCGCTTCATGACGGACGGATCAAGCAAAATATATATAGATCAAAGAGAGAGAGAGAGAGAGAGAGAGAGAGAGAGAGAGAGAGAGAGAGAGAGATAATGGTAACAATGACTGATCTCTACTTCTTATTTTAAAATTTTAATGACTATTTTTATAAGTTGTTTAGATAAATTTTATAGTTTATAGTTTTAATTGTTATTTTAAATTTTTATGGTGTTGAGGTAATTGATTTGTCCATATTTTATTTAGATGTCTTAATTTAGATTTTTTAAATTTACGTATTAAGGAAAATGAAGTTATTTATTTATCGATTTTTCTAAAATTAAACGAACTCTCAACTGTAATTAAAAGATTCTCTTAGGAAATTTTATTCCATCCTCCATAAAGAATCCCCTTTGGAGATTCTTGTTATTAAGTTCTAAGCCTTCTGATCTTTCCCGCAATATTGATCAGCGTAATAATAATTTTTATGCATATTTCTTTTTTCTAATAAAGAAATCAAACAAAAGATTTAATAGACCTTAAATAATGATAATTATTCTAAATGTTTTGCAATTATTATGCGGTAATGTCTAAAGATTAAAGTTCTCCAAATGTGTTCTTCCTTTAATTAGGAAGCCGAATGTCGTTATGAACAAATCAATTTCTTCCCAGATTTAATAAGTTGCTCTCCCATGAGTTCAAATTTATTAACTGTAAAGAAACAGAATTTGATTGACCATAATTTCTTGAAATAGGATCTCTACCATGCCTTCTTTATTCGAAGCCCAATTTTGATATGGTGTCTCTTTTCTCTTCCGGGAAAGAAGTAACCAAAGAAAAAAGATTGTACCAAATCGATTAAGGAAGACGGCTTATTCTTCTTCTGTCCCTCTGGTTTATGGCCGCCGATTTCGGTCGTGTCCTTTTTCAATGTAGACACGAAGAAAGGAGCAAATCATGTTTCTTCGATTCTGAACCAAGACGCTGAATGATTTTGGAGATTAATATTTACAAGTTTTCCTTCTTCTCATCAATCTTTAAAAATAATGAGTTTTTTAGATTTTATTAATCTGCTTTTCTGATGATAAAATTCGATTATAAGCAAGAATTTATTACAGAAAAATATTGCTATTATAACAACAAAGTCTACATTTCTTCAGAAAGTAAATAGTTCCCCTTTATTATTTTCTTTTGGAAGCTTTCAGTCCCACTTCTTTCGTTATCTGAGATCTACATGGGAGCATCTGAAGTTGGAGAGGATTTTTTTTTCATCTAATAGAATAATATTCATAAAAGTGTCATTGTTATATTTTCGTGTTTAATTTGAAGGTCAAATCCAAATTAGGATTATTTATTTATTGTCCTCTTTATTGCTTTTTTTTTCCTTTACTTAATTTATTCTTGTCCCCGAAATACGTATCCGGTATTTCCATTTTTTTCCTCCTTTTGGATAAGAGGTTTTCACTTTATAGCTAATTCCATTCCACAGTATTTGCGTATTAAATTGTTACTGTGTGTATCCTTTAATACAATGCGTCCCAAAAGTAAAAGCAACACAGACTAACAAAAGATAACTTTTTAAAAACTTTTTTAACGTTAAGAGCTGATTCTTATGCTTTTTTTTGTGCTGAATCCGTATCTGACCTCAGTTTTTTTTCTATCACCCACAGATTTCTTGTTTTACAATGAAACAGTTTAAATTACTCAGAGTTTGGGGCCTGATAAATATCAGCCGCTTCTCTTCATACCCATTACTTTAAATTTGCAGTCTCTATGTGCATAACTTGGAAACGTAACGTCATAGGAAAAAAATCTAAAAATATATTCGGATTCAGCATACTAAAAAATCACAAGAATAAGGCAAATTCATTCAAAACCTTTTTTCATCGTTGGCCTTTGTAATCTAAGTAATTAGTCAGGAAATCTATATCAAAAAATCCTGTATGGAAAGCTGTATGGCCTAATATAGTCGTTGGGAATTAACTCATTCTTCAATTGAATTATCAGAATTTTGGGATAAAGATGCTTCATCCTTTAACTAATTGCAATCATTATCCGAGTGGATACATATTGCAAATCCATCAAACATTACAGGGTGGTGCAGAACTTATGTTTCAAGAAAATATGGTAGATAAAGAATACCAAAAGCAACATTTTTTATTAAGCAATGTGTGTCCTATCTCGCAGCGGTATAGCGCTAAATTTGCTTCAGTTGCAGCAACCATTCATGCAAGGGGCCAGTGGCGTGAATCGCTGATAACTGAGATTTCAGTGTAAAAACAACAAACAGTAACACTTGACAACGTATGCATTACAGAAATGCTTTGAACTAACGCCCCATTTTTTGTACACAACATCGGTAACATCAGATGATAGCTGAGGAAACTGCTCTGCGTATATTCTTGCAGCTATATTCCCTGTTGACACATAGCACCATATACCAAATGCATGTCGGTTAGCTCACTCAGGCTGTAACGCTCCGTTTTTCAATGTTAACTTTCTGATGACTCAAGCTTTCAATGAACCTAAAAACAACACATAATGGCAAACAGTCAAAACACTGAAACAAGTATAGCGCCTTATCGATTCGAGATAAGACACACGCTGACAGAGAGAAGAAGTCGGATACCACTTTTCCACAAAATGAGTTTTTAATCATCATATATGTACATTTCGGCTACTAAGTAGCCATCTTTAGTATGAATCGAGTAATAATAACGTTTGACAGGTATTTATAAGGAAGTTAAGCCAATCAGAGGAACGTTAAGGAATCTATATGCCGCTAATTTGTGGCTGAAGCAGTGACTGGAATCGAATCTAATATATGTTGGAATATTAGCGGCATGTAATCATATGATCAATAGAGCCTTGAACATCCCGTTGACCCAAGACCAGAGGAAAGAAGAATTTCAAAGGATAAAGGAAGCGGCCGTTTACAACGGCTTCAAAAGTGAAATTGTTGACAAACTCATCAAAAAGCATAATTTCAAGAGGAGAATAACACAATGTACTACCCTCATTGACCCGGGCAAGAGAAAAGATATAAGATACTTCAGCCTACCCTACAATAGAAGCCTAACCGAGGCATCGAGAAAACATACAAGACGTTCAATTTACATATTGCATATAGAAGCGACCACTCACTCAAGAGGCTCCTAGGAAGCACAAAAGACCATATATTGAGACCTGAAAGATCCGGGATCTATGAAATACAATGCGGGACCTGTGACAAGAAATATATTGGCCAGAGCCGCAGAAAAATAGAAACCAGACCCAAGGAGCACTTTGACCATGTGAAGAATGGCAGATCGGAAAAGTCCTCATTTGCGGATCACATTCTAAAAACCGGACATTAGTTAAAGAAGGAGAACATTTGTTTTGATTTGTTCTTTAAGTTTTATATAATATCCTTTTTGCTTAAGCAATGGAAATAATTGCCCCTCCCCGCTTAGTCTATATATTCTTTAGCTTTAAGGTTATATTTTCTTTTTACTTTTGTCTTTCCCCGCTGAAGATGGATATCTGTACCCGAAATACATACTGTATAGTACAGACCTCAATTCCATAAAAATTGGGACAGGGTGAAAACATGTGACACAGCAAAAATATTGATACACTGATGTATTAATTCATTTTATTTCAAAAGAAGAGTTTATTGGGTAGGTATTAAATATTTCGGAACCAAAAATTTAACTTAATAATAATAAATATTAGGTTTTTGCGAATTGGGGGTTGCAACACACTCCAAAAAAGGTTGGGACAGTGGGCGAATTACCATTGGGTGACATCTCCCTTCCTTCTGATCACGCTTTGTAGCCTTCGAGGAACAGATGATACCAATTTCTGTACCGTTGTAATGGGAATTGTTGCCATTCCTGCTGTACGAAAGTTTTCAGCTGTTGAACTGTTCGGGGTCGTCGTTGACGTAACTTCCTCTTAATAATTCGCCATATATTCTCTATTATGAACAAATCAGGACTGCAGGCAGGCCAATTTAAAACCCAAATTCATCTATTGTGTAGCTACTGTCCTCTAATGCGAGCTGTGTGGGGTTTAGCATTATTTTGTTAAAATAAAAAGGAATGGGTTCCAAAAAAAGTCACTGATAAGGCAACATATATTCTTCTAAAATTCCAATATAGGCTTGTGCATTAATGGTGCCATTGCAGATGTCCAAGTTTCCCAATTCATTGGCACTCATGCAGCCCCAGACAATTATTGAAGCTGACTTCTGTACAGCACGTCGGTAACAGGCAGGATTGTCTTTTTTCATCTTTGGTCCTAAGTACATGCCGACGATTTTCGCCACAACAACCATAAATGTAGATTCATCGGACCACAAAACACATTGGCACTGAGAGTCAGTCCACTTCAGATGGGTGCGTGCCCAAGCCAGGCACCTACGTTTCTCAGTGTGTATACGAACACCTTTCGTTTTGCATAATATAGCTTAACTTACATTTTGTTATGTAGCGCCGAATGATATTCAACGATTAAGGTTTTTGATAGAATCTTCGAACCCATTTCGCAATTTCTGTCATTGTTGAATGTCTATCTTTAATGCAGTGACGTCTGAAAACCCGAAGATCACGAGCAGTCAGAATTGATCTTCGTCCTTGCCCTTTACGAATGGTGGTATTTCCGCTTGTCCTGTACCTATTAATAATATTATGAACTGTAGATGACGGAAGACCAAGATTCCTGGCTATTTCATGCTGAGGTATATTGCTTCTAAATTGTTGGATTATTCTATTGAGCATATCTTGACCCACTGCCTTGCACATTGTCTTCTTGACCCACTGCACATTGTCTACCCATGTTGTCGTGTAAATGACTGGCTGCACATTGCTTTTGTATTTAAAGAGGGGAAAGTTATGACGTAATGTTCTCCAGAAGTTTCGAGAATATTCATGTCACTTCTATGGCTTCCGGTGCGGTCTTTTCCTTCCGTCACAACTATTATGGTGTATGTTGCCAATGGCAATTTCATTAAAAAATTATATACGGCCAAAAAAGAGATCAGCATTTATAAATCGTACATATTTGACTTCAGTCACTTCAAATGCATGTATTACTTTTAGTTTTGCTAATATATATTTAGTTAATCATGTTTTATTTGCATTTTTCATATTGTCCCAACTTTTATGGAAATGGGTATTGTATTTCCTTTTCCCTCGTTGTGGATTAGAGGTTTTCATTTTTTTGATTGTACCATTCCACATTTGCTTATTTTTTGTTTTGTAAAGGACTGATTGCATATTTTAAAGGACACAAAGGAAGGTTTGATGTGCGATAACAGTTTGCGGTTGTCCCGTTAGTTTCCTCATCTTTTCCATCATTACGTTCGTGGAATTATTAGTAAATTGCGTATTGTGAAATATAATACACTCCAGAGTTTATCAATAAAGGAATTGTATTTGAATTGATATAGTAGCTAACTATAGTTGCTTATTGACAGTTAAATTGGTCTTCATTTCTTCTTGCCACTATTCTTTGCTACGAAGAAATTTTATATTCGTCACTTCAGAACATCTTCCGTGACTTGGACTGTTCTTGTGATATTTGTTGATTTAATTAATGATAGAAGAATTGCCTTAGAATCATTGCTCATAATTTTTCTCTGACTTTTACTGATATTACTGACGTTCATCGTACATTAGTATATTTCCAATTCTACTGCGCCTTATTTATAAGGAGATGACCATTATCCCTTCAGTCTCGAATGAATGTTTTCCCTGAGCGAGCAAGACTGTAACTAAATTAATTACTTTGAAGCTGTTAAGCAATGTATTAAGCAGTTTCGTTTTTCTTACACTGTAAAAAGATATTTATTACCATTTTGTTTAATATTTTTCATTATATTTAATACATTCAAGCGGACTTGTTTCTGAATGATTCATACCTCAATAAATTTATTTATTGTTGATTAATATAATTCTGTCTCAGTGCTTCTGTCAACACATAGTTTTACGATACTTAAATATTTAATCGTGACATAGAGTTACGCACGTTTGTTTTGTTTTGTTTAATACAATATACTAAGTAATACGAAAATATAATATTTATATGCTTATATGAAAAATTTCCCGGAATAAAGGCACAAAAGTAAACAGAATGTGTACTAATATGACAAAAAAGGAAAAAATAAGTATGTGGATAATAGTAAATAAAAGAAATAAAAAACTCTTTCACCACAACAAAAATTAAGGAAAAATACAACCTGAACCTGGAAGCGCTTTTCGACAGCAAGGCTATCATCATTCAGTAGGGACCAAGGAGTACACTAGGGGGAACCGAATGAACTGACTTGAAAGCGGAAAAACTGAATATATATAGCGAAAAGACCACGGTTTTAGGCCAATCAGAGAAATTACACCAAGCCCACTGTTCCCATCAAAGCCCACTGTTCCCATTGCCCAATGGAGTACAAAGGTCAAACGAAACGCAGTTTATCAACCAGGTTTAAAGAACACATAGACCACAGAAGATTCGGGAGAAGCAACCTTTCCGCCATAGCAAAACACTCCATCGAGACTGGACATGATTTTTCTATCGATAATTTAAAATTGTTACATTCAATAAATAAAAAGCACCTGCTGGACGCTTTTGAAAGTATGGCCATACAAAAAAACAATAATAATTTACTACTAAATTCAGACTCAGGTCCCATTGGCGACTCAGCATTAATCCAATGGTGGACCCAACTGCCCAATCATTAAGTTGTCCCCTTTTGGTGTAATTTCTCTGATTGGCCTAAAACCGTGGTCTTTTCGCTATATATATTCAGTTTTTCCGCTTTCAAGTCAGTTGCTGAAATATGTTGTCCGAAATGTTGACACAACGTATGACCTGGAAGACTTTTGTGATGACCTCAGGAAGGCAAATTATTACCCGGAAAAGGCAATCAGGTTGAAAAAGGCAAATGGTTCCGTTGAAATGTCACTGGTGTTGGTTTTACTCCAAAACACTGAGCATAAAAAGTCCTTTTTGAGTTTAAAGCGTGTCGGTCCTCTTGCTGTTACTGTAGAATTATTTAGAGGCAACAAAAGGCCCTTACAGGCCCTTGGATAAAACATGCCATATAAATATACAATAATCCTTAATTTAATGTAAAAATCAAAAAAATTAAAATTAATATTAAAGAGAATAAAGATGATGAAGGAATTTCTGTGTGATTTTTTCCCGTTATATTTACAACTGTTTACGTTTTGGGCACGTCTCCCAAGGTTGCACCGAATCGCCTAGATGCAACAAGTGCGCAGGTGACCATCAGTCGAGGGACTGTGCTAATGTAAAGGGTAAAGACCCCCCTAAATGTATTCGTTGTGATGGTCAGCATACTTCAAGTTACACCAAGTGTCCGAAATATCCCCAAGTCAAAAGGATCAAAAGCACCAAAGTGGTTGATGGCAGAACCTATGCTTCAGTCGCATCCAGCTCTTCTCATTCAGATGCGGTCGATCCAATCCAATTGCGCAGCATTTATAGGAGTCTGGGTAACCTTCTAAACCTCTGTAAGGAAAGTGGCAACGTACTGCCACAGGTTGCGTACCACGAAATCAAGAACTGACCATGGACAGACACCACTACAGAACAATTACCCACGGAAAGCTTCGTTGCAATTTATGGAACGCCAGGGGAATCTATCGTAAGCGCATCGAATATTACAATTTCCTCATAAATTGGAATATTGACATAGCTTTCGTGTGTGAGACACACCTGAAATTAACCCAAGCTTTTAATTTACCGGGTTATCATGTTTATCGAAAGGATCGACCTCTGGGTAACAACGCCAGTCAAGCATTTGGTGGAGCAACTATCATTGTCAAAGATGGCATTGATCATCGTGAGACTGTCACTCCGAATTATGTAGGAATGGAAGCTGTTTCCGTGATAATAAATGACGCCGACATAGGTGAAATTAAATTCACCTCTCTGTATAATTCACCTAGGCACAAGCTTGGACCGTGCGAGCTTGATGAGCTGCTCTCTGGGCCCGTCCCAGTGGTTATGGCGGGAGACTTTAATGCTAAGCACCCTGCATGGAATTCCAAATGCTCCAACCAAAATGGCAATATACTCTATGGATATACTCTAAACGAGATTGACACCTTTGTTGCTGGACCCCTTGATGACACGTACTACTGCGACCATTCTCCTGTCAGCGACGTGCTGGACGTTGTAGTTCTTAAAGGATTCTTTAAGCCCTATAATATATTCACAGTCGACGACTTATCCTCTGACCACCGTCCAGTGATGCTTATATTTGAGGGCTTGAACATCGATGTTAAGATTGGGCTTCGCTCCAAACAAGACTGGAAACTCTTCAGGGATATCCTTAGAGAAAACAGCATTCCATATAAGGAGGTTATTGACAACGAGGACATTAATGCAAATATCAGTTCCATTACTCGTGTTATCAATGATGCTACAGCTTCCAGCACTTTCACTACTGATCGAAAGCGTCCTGAACATCTCGACCTCCCTACTTACATCAGGCGTCTCATACTTGAAAGAAATTCCTAAGGAAGGTTATGGCAGCGTAGACGACTTCCCTTCTTCAAGACGAAATACAACAGGCTAGCTCGCAAGGTCCAGGAAGAGGTTAAATCATTACGTAATTAAAGATGGAGCGAAAAGCTGAAGTCTCTGTCAGTCCAGGACAACTCGCTCTGGGGCACTGTAAGGGCTCTAAAAGGAAACAGACCCATCAACTTACCACCGCTGCTTACCGCAAATGGCAATGCTGTCACGGGCGATCAAGATAAAGCTCAACTGATCGCCGAATCTCTGGTTAAACAATTTACCACTCCTGGTGAGAACAACCCGGATAATTTCCCAAATATTCGTCTTGTCAACGATGGATATATCGCATACGAGCTCACTCATCGTATTTCTACCTGTGAGGACACTATTGGTGTTCAGGAAATCTCCGATGTCATCAAGCATCTTAAAAGCAGGAAAGCAGCAGGTATTGATTACATCACTAATAGCACTCTCAAGAACTTACCTCCTAATGTTGTTGCGACTATTACCAGGGCCATGAATGACTGCTGGAGACATGGTTACTTTCCTGTCAAGTGGAAAGAGTCTGTGATCGTTACCATACCGAAGCCTGGTCTAAATCCTGCTCTCCCTGTCAGCTATAGGCCTATAAGCTTGTTACCTATGCTATCAAAAATGTTTGAACGCATCATTCTTAAGAGATTTAACGACTTCTGTGTGGCTAACAATCTTGTTCGTGAAGAGCAATTCGGCTTTCGACCAGGTCACTCCTGCCAACTCCAGATCTGGAGGCTTGTTGCAGATTTAAACACTCCTCTTAACTGCACTAAATATGGTGGTCTTGTGTTTTTGGATGTCCGAAAAGCTTTTGATCAGGTTTGGCACGAAGGCCTAATACACAAAATGATTACTTGTGGATTTCCGGACGATCTTATTGCCTTGATTAGATCCTTTCTGTCGAACAGGATATTTCGTGTAAAGGTTGGCTGCTCCTTGTCAAACCCGTGTGACGTCAAAGCTGGTGTTCTCCAGGGTTCTGTTCTTGGCGCTGCACTCTTCAACTTTTTCATCCATGACTTCCCAACATTTACAAAATGCAAGCTGTATCTGTTCGCTGACGACGCGTCCATCATGACCACTGCTCGCGTTCCCGCTCATGTCATATCTCGATTGCAGAATGCCTTACATAAGTGCGAGAAATGGTTTGCTAAGTGGAGACTGAATCTAAATGTTGACAAATGCAAGGCAATGTTCATTACAAAGAAACTTCGGAAACCCCCGAGTCCTCTCTTCCTTTCTGGTAGAGAGCTCGAATGGGTAAAACATTACAAATACCTCGGAGTGGTGATAGATGCCAAGCTAAATTGGGGCGACCATGTCTCCTACGCCATCAACAAGGTAAAGAAGGCAAAGTTCAGTCTGGTAGCTCTTCTGGGGCGGAACAGCGCTCTTGGATTGGACTGCAAACTGTTGCTGTATAGGACGGTAATCCGAACCATCTTGCTTTATGGTATGCCCGCATGGGCTACAATATGTAAGTCCAGATGGAAGGATCTCCAAACTTTCCAAAACGTTACCTTGAGGACCATTGCTCAACTTGACAGGAGAGTTGCAACAAATACTTCTATTGCCGACGATTTTAGGATACCTCCCATTGGGAATCACGTCCAGGAATTGATGAAAAAGCTGCTTCCGAAGATGAAGGACCATCCCAATCCTCTGGTTGCAGATATTCTTGAGCACCCGCTTACCTTCAGAAGCCTTCTTAGACATCGCAGGCCGCGTCACCTCCTGGACATCAATTTCGACGACATCCAAAAGGCGATATTTCCCGAATATTGGATCTCCTAGCTCCTCGTGTCCCTTGTCCCTCGTCAATCAACAATCAACACTCGTCCTGATAGGAAAGGACTCCATCTTATCCTCTGGATGACTTAACTAGGTTTCATCTGGCTTCTCGCCTAGTTCAGTGTACTTCCCGTGGTTACTTTCTGGACGAGTATGGCAGTGAAAGCATTGCTTCGGACCACTCGTTTCGTTTTACCTGCACTGTTCGATTGATTGATTGATTGATTGATTGCTTTCAAGTCAGTTCACTCGGTTCCCCCTAGTGAACTCCTTGGTCCCTGCTGAATGATGATAGCCTTGCTGTCGAAAAGCGCTTCCAGGTTCAGGTTGTATTTTTTCCTCAATTTTTGTTGTGGTGAAAGAGTTTTTTATTTCTTTTATTTATATGCTTATAAATATTTTATATTATTTTTCTTTTAATGTTCCACTGATAAATTAGTGACAGAAGATATGAGAAGCAATTTCGATTGATTGTCTTAAATTATATGAAGCCAAGAGCGTTTCTTGTTAAAGAGAACAATAATTCAGTGAAGTCAATTGTTTATAATAAAAAAATACAATTTAGCTCGTAAAACAATTTCATTTATAAAATTAACTTTAAATTATCCTGAACGGGTTCACAACGAGAAGACTCCACAGAAAATACATTTACATGAGGGGAAAAACACTTTACAGACGGCTTGTGAAAATAGCAAGATGAAGAATAACTTAAGACTTTAATTTTATAAAGATTACCATATTTTTTGAAATTTCAATGTTTCTATTTGTTTTGCGGATATAGTGTGTGATATTTATAGAACTAGAATGAATAGGCAAAAAAATATATGGAGCGAATTTAAAAACAAAGAACTGAAAGAAGACAAGGTTTTTTTAGCACTTGCAAAGAAAATAAAAATACTGTGATAACTTTAAAAAATGGACTTGCTTAGTCTCTATGGAGGATGCAAAAAATTACCTATAACCTGCGTCGGAAAAAAAATTTAACACGTGTCACAATTTTTTAAGGCTCAACTACACCGACGATTGAAATAAGAAGTGAGATGACGCAACCAAGCAATACAAAAAAAAAAGACATATCATTTTTTTTCTAAAATACAGGTTGAAACAAGGAGTAAATGTGAAAGAGTAAATTAAAAATAGAAGGCAGCAATGCAAGAAAGGAGAAAAAATACTGCAAACAGAAAACAACAGAACTCTATTTAAAAAAAATCCAGATAAACAGCTTTTTCTCCCCAAACAAAAACAGTTGACAAATTTTAAAGAGGCAGTTTCCTCTTTGATGCCTGGTGCCAATATTAAAAACAACCAACTTCCCTCTGGTTTATTATTACTTTGTATGCAGCCCTCTCTCAATAAAATTTCGAGTTTTAGATTTATGAAACTGTACCAGCATCGCTGAAAACAATGACACAACATTTTTGATGACTAGGTTCTTTTATAGTAAATATTTAATTATTAAAGCAATGGTGAGAAGGAGGAGATGATGGATTCCACTATTTCCTCAAAGAATCCACAGATCGGCAAGGTCAGTCTCTATTCTTATTTATAATTCTTTATATTATAAGTACTCTGTTATTAAAGCAATGTGACCAACAGAGGTTTCATTTCATATTCAGCTAGATTTGATAAAATTGGTTGGAATTGTCTTTTTTATACTTTTATTTAACTTCACAATTTGTGTAGTTGGGTCAAATTTAGCAAGTGGATTTCGACTCACTTCTCCAATACCGTTCATCGGATTTTGGAATTATTTTTGTTTTGTTCGGAATTCCATGCTGAACAAGTCTTCAGTTGGAAGTTTCATGTATCTGTTACGATTTTTAAGATATGATTTGAATGTGTCCTACTTTGTATATTTGGGATGATGAAAAGTGCACCATGTGATAGGTCACCCACAACTTCCTACGAAGTGCATCATGGCGACACTACTGGGAAAAGCAAGTTGGATACGATAAATGGCTTCTTGCAGAAGTGCCTGGTAAAGATCCTCTTGACGCATCGTTACGTTTTTATAGTCCCTCTTGCCACTACTAAAGGAGAATCAGACCGATAGTCATAAAAGTTGACTCCCCGCACTATTACTCCTCCAATGACATTTCATTAATACCTTTACTTTTCAATATGGAGTCCTCCCCCAATGCAGTAGTCATCCGTTCTAAACGTTAAGAAAGGTTCGGCTCTAAAAGTGATTCGATGCCTTTGGAGAACGCCCATATTCTCAGGCGTGACAACACTCTAGAAAGTAATAACAGAAAAGACATCATAAGGGACGACAGGATGTCTACCTCCTCATATCGCAATATTGAGCCATTAACGAGATACGTAGAGTCAATGCTGCATCTCTTTTGATGCAGTCTTCCCATCGGAGTAACTTGGGCTTGTCGCACTTTTATCCAATCCTTTCTTGCATTTATCTTACAGTACCGAACAGAGCCTTCGCGACATCACTGCGTTACCTTAATTAGACACTGTTAATAGCGGCTTATTAAAATCCGAATAACTGAAATCCCATCTGGGACACTCAATTAAAGTTTTAAAGATAAAAAGAATGATTTTATCGCCAAAGCGGATAAAGGGAGCACATTTTCGTGTTATAGCATCGTACATGGTTATATAGAATTAACTAACATTTTAAAACGCTTTAGAGAAAATATATAAATATGAAAACTAAATTGTAAATTACTATTTAAGTGAACTAATGTATAGAGAGAATTTAAACGAATAAACTTGAAGAACTGAAAAGTCAAATGGAGAGTGAAGTTACTCATTATATATTTAGCAAATAAAAGTTCCTTAATTTGTAGGCATTCCCACATAATGTTAAATGAAAAAATTTGTCAATTTCCCTCAATTGCCAAAGCGTTATGTGTAAGCATCTATTATTTTTTCATATCCTACTATACTATGCGAAGAATCCGCAACGCTTATTGTAAGAGTTTTCATCGCACCAACAATATGCGCGGACCAACAATACATAGCTCATGTCTACAATGCAAGGCAAAGTTTGTGCAACAATAAGCTATTCGTGTTTGTGTCAAACTATACAATGGAAGGTATGATTTTTATTATAAAGGGTGTCCCAAAATGAAGTGACATTTTGATTTTGCCGCCGTTTTTTTCGTGATACAATCAGAGTAGAGATTTTTATATGCTGTCGTTATTAAACATTGAGGTTAAATTATGCAAAATTACACAATCGAACAACGCGTAGAAATTGTAAAAATTCGTTTCAAAAATTTAAAGGCCGTGTTATCTCGCAGCAAGCTGATGTGAATTGGCCGCTAAGATCATGTGACATGACATCGTTAGACTTCTTTCTCTGGGGTTATCTTAAGGATTAAGTGTACAGTCAGATGCAAAAAGGTGACTTAATCATAGTTGAGGACGAGAATAGCACATCCCACGCGTATATCTGCTATCTTATTTTCATTCAGAAGGGATAGGTCCAGTCTAATCTGCATTGACTCTCAGTAAAAGTACCTGATTTTGCAACCGATCACCATCCGGTAAGCTCAGTTTCTACGGAGCAGTTAAAAACCTTTTTGCACCCGACTGTACATCAATAAACCACAAACTATTGAGACCTCAAAGATGAAAATTCGACACAACAGCAATTTCTCAGCAATTATATCAACATGCTATTGAAGATTTCCTCAAAAGAGCGAATTTGAGGTACCAAGGCCGGGGTGGTCATTTGTCAGATGTTTCATATCATTCATAATCTCCACGTTTTTACTTTCTAATAAAGGAAAAATATTATAATTTTTTTTTATTAAAGAATTAAAATGTCAGCTCATTTTGGGACACCCTTATATGCCCATCTTCGCCGAGCTTAAACATGTATGTGACGAATTTGAAGATGGTAAGCATAAAACCGGCGTATCGTAACACGTTTGGTATGAGCATTGTTCTTCGACTGCACGGTAATATGCCACCCTTGCCTTCCGTATGGAAACTTAAGCACATAGTGTAGAGGATCATCAGATGGGTGATATTCTAAAATCCATCTGTGCGCTGGCGCAAAATAATTTCACGATGTGCACTGACTCCACTGCCAAGTAAAACCCAGAGACAATTGTAAAAGGAGACTGGGCATTTAACGATTGGCCCATTGAAATTCTGTAATTCCGGTTGTGGCGCTATCTGACAATCCGAGGAAGTTCTACGGGGAACGTTCATTATTGACGTCAGACGAGAAACTGCAGTACATTGATAAATGACGTAATAACGTTTTCATTACTGCTACCCCTCCTCCCCTTCATCCGTTCTTACTGCTACCCTCCCATACTTTTTTGCTTGATATTGGTTTTTAACTATAGTATTTTATCATATTTATTAATCCAAATCGTTTAAATTCTGTTTTTATCATATTCATTAATCCAAATTGTTAAAATTTCGCTGTAAGAAAAACACTTCGATTTATTATTCCATCAAAAATGTAAAAAAATAAGCATCAACATAATATGCAATATTTACAGGGCAGTTCCAATAGAATTTTTAATTATTTGCCAGATTTTTGTAATTAGTTTTATATACAAAGTTATTTATAATTATTTTCGCTGTTTATGAATATAACGTTTATAATAATAAATGCTTACAAAATATAATCAAACGAAAATATATCAAACTTTTGTAAGGGTCTACAAAATATAATAAACACAATTTGTATTTTTTTTTTATTTATTGTATCCAAATCATCCATCCAGGGCCTGTATGGCCAGAGGCCGACGAGTTGGGTCCCTAGATGGATCTGGATTAACGACTGCTGTAAGATGGTCGCAGCAACCGGGGGGGGGGGGGGGTGAAGATCGTTGCTCACTGATGGTCGCCCATCCAGTGATTAGCCATGCCTGGTATTGCTTAACTTCCCTGAAGTTGTGTGTTTAGTGGAAGCCCACCAAGCCACGGCCTCCCCAGTAAATCCTCTCTTTCTGATGCCAGTAACTACGTTCCACATCTGAAGTATACATGAAATATTATCAGAAAAAAACATAAATAGATAAGAAAATCTGCATTATTAAATTAGTTTTAAAAATAACACTGGCTAAAAAAATATAGAGTGAATGAAATGATCCGTCAGCAAAAATACCTGCTTTTAAAATGGCTTAATGGCTATTTATGGATAAAATATTCTTTAAAATATTAGGCAGGCTACTGAAATTATAATAATAAATTTTATGATTTAAACTAGAGTATAATAAAAAATACTAGGAATTACTTTAAAATATTTTAAAAATTAATGATGCAATCGTTTAAAAATGATTCTATGCCAATTAAATATGGTACTGTTTTTCAGAGAAAATTCTGAATTTCATAAGAGCTTGCTAGTATAACGAGCAATTTTTACGGAATAATAGCATGCTATTTTAGTGGAAATTTCATAAATAATATGTACAAATTTTAGAGGTAGTCAAACAGAAAAGAATGAAGCACAAGATGCAGTTTTCAAAAATTAATGAAAGTTCATTAAAGAAAACTTTAACTTCAGGTCTTAAATTACCTTTTAAATGTTAAGACACATCAATACAAAACGCTTTCTCGTTGCCATTGGTATTTTTGAACGGAACATTTACCGCTTAAGAATTTAAAAAAAAAAAATAAAATAGCAACCCAAAACTCACATTCGTGCATCAGATGGAAATCTGAAGTATTTTAAATTTTTTCCTTCACCTTGACGGTTTTACAAAATTTTGTAGCACAAAATCTTCCTGGCATTATAAATTTAAAAGACAGCGCTGATAAATGCGTCTCTGAATATTGGAGATCAAAGAAAGAGCGAAGAGAGCAGAGCAAACGAGCAAGCTTTAGGCAGTAACTGCCATAGTTAGGCCCAGCGATGTTGCGCAAACGTGACTTTGCTAACAGGAAGTAAACAAACAACTTAGCAACTCCCATTTCCTGTTCGAAAGTGAAACAACTGAAACTACAGTGGCTTCCTCTGACGAACTGAGGAAACTTGATGAGCCCGTTGCATGCTGGGAGCCGTGAAACGCATTACAGGAAGTAGAAGCTAATGCCAATTCTCCTTTTACAATTGTCTCTGGTAAAACCGAAGTTGTCGGTAAATTATAGGGTCGACGGTCATTAGGTTGAAAGTTTGGGGTATTAAGCAATACAACAGCCAATTCCGAATAATCAAGTTCATTACAAGCGGGGATAACGCAGAACAATTTGTTTTAATACCAAAAATACCGTTACAGGCGACTGATCATTTTGTGGAGTTCGAACGTCGACAATTTCCTGTTCGCCCAGCTTATAATGACAATTAACAAGTCCTTAAACAACATTGATATATACCTAGAGTAGCTAGATACTGATACCCGCTTTCGTTTTGCCTTGAAAAGCTCGGCGAAGACGGGCATCTCAGCTAGTTCAATTACTGAAGTGTTTTTTACGTTATCAACTACTATTGAAGCAAGCGATTAACTACAATTAATTAGCAATATGCCTCACAGTAATTAGTTTTAGATACTATAAAGCCTAACAGCAATATTCTCTTGATACAAATAAGCTATAGATAACAATAAGTCTAACAACTCATTGCTTGATATATTACACGCCATATCTTAGCATTAAAAGTTTCCAAAGGTAACATATAACATCATTAAAATATTTACTACTAAACAATTCCGACTACCATTAACTACTTCGTTATATTCACTCATGTCACCTTGTATGCAATTAACAAAAGTAAAAACAGATACTGAAGAAATAAATAATTTATTTAGAAGATAATGTCTTCAGTCATGGACAACCAAAATTTAGTAATTTTTCTAAATAACGACAAGCATAATAATAACTTTATTAATGAAGTGTACATTTTTAACACATAATTTAAAAATAAATAAATATATCGGAGTGCTAATTTCTTAGCGAATGAGTATATTCAAAGAAACAAGTAAGTCTATTTAAGAATACTTTTAAAGGGAGCTGAACTTGTATAAAATAAAATAGTTAATCATTAGTTAAGTTAAAAAAAATAATGAATTGCCCTTTTTTATTATGTGCTTTACCACTTAAAAACATGAAATTTGGTAACAAAACTATCTCTAATGAGATCAGTGAAATATTTAGAGTTTTCGAGAAAATGTTGTATCTGTCTGTTTGCATAAAAGTTATTTTAATTACGTCTTTGTAATTATCGCGATTATAATTAGCATGGCTAAATGTAACTTCCAAACTAATTAATCCTTAAGCTTAAGGTTAATAGTTAATTTATTCGCAGAAAGCTTTGTAATTGTAAATTTTAGGTTTGTTAATGAAAATTTTGTCTCTTAGTTTTCTATTTAATACTCGGTTTTCTTCTAATAAAATTCTGTAAATTCGACAACAGATGAAATCAAACCGAATGAATTCCACCGCATTCTAGCTTTCCCCTCTTAAGGTTCTCTTTTGTTTATTTGTTCTATTTCTTTTCCTCTCACCCCCATTAATCAAGCGACACAAAGTTTCTAACGACAAGTAAAATTAAGAGATTTTCTATTAACAAAACACTAATGTGATATATTGCTACTGCTTATCTCTAAAGATTATTTTTAATAACAGCACCTTATATCTATTATTTTATTAATCAAAACTGTTATTACCAAAAATAATTTCAATAATTTCCCAGAAACTGATGTAAACTACTTTAAATGGGTAGATAGAAGAGGAAAACAACTTTTGAATCCGATTACAACAAAAGAAATCAAATTAATTCATCGCATTCTGGCCATTGTCTCCAGATATGAAAGCATTCCCAAAATTTTCGAGATCTTGAATGTGGCGCGGGAGGGATTGTATTAAGGTTGCAATGCTAGGCAGTGAATTTTTTGTAGCAGTATACAAAACAACAACAAAGACAATCAGAAGGCGAGGCCACGATTCGGAGTTACAAGCGTTATCAAACTTTCAAGTGTAATTTGTTCTTCCTCAAACAAAGAATTCGTCCCCGCTAGCTAGACAGTTAAAGGAAATTTTTTCTTATGAGTTTACGAAGCGGCTGAGAGAGAAATGCCAGAAATGAGCGGAAACGCCAGAGAAGTAGAGGAATAACGACACTGTGTTCTGCACCATTCTACGTTGCCAGAATACAGAACCCCGTGGCCAGATGGGAAAATGCATTGTAATGTATTGTGACAGGAAACAACATCGAAAAACAATACAGGTAATTTTAATTTATCTCTCGTACGTGTTTAGAATTTAAAAATAAAATAAGAGAATCTGGATTTACAATTTCTTTAATGTTCTCATATCATATTATCATATTGTATCATATTGTATTAGCTTTAATATTCATTTGGATCATATTTCATTAGCTTTAATAAGTTTCTTTTAAACGGACATTTAATTTTAAAAATATTCTGGTCCATGCTGCTATTACCAAACCACGCACTTCCACTAAGGGATGTTGTGGCGTTTGCCATTTTCTTAACCTGCTACCTCCGTTTCCAGCAGTGCTTCCTCCTTTACTTTCAAGATTAACCAGAACCTGACCTGCACTTCTCACAACTTAATTTACCTGTTACATTGCAAAGTATGCCAGAAACAGTACGTTGGAGAGACAGGCAATACCATACGCTCCAGATTTGCCGGGCATAAATTCGATATCCTTAGCAATGCTGACACCCCTGTCGCTAAACACTTTAGTGCCCCTGGTCACTCTTTACAGGCCATCAGCCTTTATATTCTTCGTAGTAACTTCCATAACAAAAAAGAAAGAAAGCAATTCGAGTCTTTTCTTATTTGGAAATTTAATTCCCTCCCCCCAAATGGCATTAACCTTAGCAAAGGCACCATTCCCTCATTACCTTTCCCATATTCCTCTTCAACTTCAGCTATTCCCTAATTTGTCGTAGGCTCTCTGGGCTTTTTCTTTTTCTTTTTCTTTATCTTTTCTCAGTTTTAATGTTCTGTCATATCTTTCTACTGCTATGTTCATTTTGTGTCCGTCCCTGGACTTTTTCGTAGGCTCTCTGTACTCTTTTATTTTAGTGACTTTTTATGCGATACTATTTTACAGGGTGACTAGCGACCGGGCTTTGTCAAAAAAATTGTGTAACCGAAAACAGTCAGGGATTTTTTCAGGGATTTTTTTTCCCCCAGGGAATTTTACGAAATCGTTTTGCTAGACACCCTATCATTCCTAAACTTTTTTATAATTTTAATTTTGTATGTGTTATCCTATTGCTTTTTTTTAGTCGCCCTGTTATTACCTCCTATTTGTCCGCCTTCCTGGCCTATCCCAACACGTCTTCAAATTCCTCTTCTACTTTTTCAGCCAATACCGTCTTACTGTTCCCTATGCCAACTATATAGCGGGTGGGCAAGAAATAACGTGAGGTGTTCAGAGCTCGCTAGCGGGAATTCTATTAGGCCAAATGCAGTACATTTTGGTGTATATACTTAGTGGAACATGCAGTTTCGATTTCTGAAAAAAAAAATAGTACCAAAAGTCGCCATAGGGGGCGCTTATTTCAAGAAAACAATGAATACATTTGCATAAGCGCGTTCCGTGTTGAGCTATCATGACAATAAAAGGCAAGGCTGAGGATTTCCCATCATTCACGAACGAATGGCCTGACGATGACGCTTACTCTGCCTGACCGGGCGTAGAAGAGCGACAATGCAAGTGCTGCCCTTCGTGAATTCCGGCGATTGAAAACGTTAGGAAGAGGACCGATGAGCATTTGAATCTTACGGAAAATGATTGAATGATTTGAATCTACCGGAACTCTAGGAGTGCAACCAGGCCGGGGACGCAAACGAATCAGGCAGCAACACGTTGAAGAAGCTGCAACTGTTGTTGCGGAACAAGAGATGACTACTGTGCAGGGTACCAGCAGTGCACACGCAATAGCACGCCTAACAGATATCCCATATTCGACGGTGAGGAAAATATTGCATAAGATATTGACATTTTATCCCTATAAACTCACACCTGTTCAACAGTTGCTTCCTGGAGATGAACGTACCCGAACTGACTTTTCGTTGAGATTTTTAGTACGTATGGAAGTGGATGATGCATGGCCATGGCAAATTTTATGGAGTGATGAGGCACATTTTTATTTGAATGGTGATATCAATACCCACAACTGCCGTATTTGGGCTGCATCAAATCCACAAGTGTGTCTGCCAACTCCTATGCATTCACCGAAACTAACAGTATGGTGCGGCTTTACTGCTTCTTTCATCATCGGGCCGTACTTTTTTGAAGAAATTCGTCCCCGTAGACCGGTGACTTGTTCCGTCAACTCTGCCAGGTATGCCGATATGCTTTGAGAATTTTGTGATACCACGATTGCAGGAAAAGGGTTGTCTGGATTCTACCATTTTTATGCAGGATGGTGCGCCACCGCACTTCGGACGTCAGGTGCAGCAGATCTTGCGAGAATGTTTTTCAGACAACAGAATAATTAGTCGTGCATTTCCCATGGTATGGCCACCCAGGTCGCCTGATCTCAACCCTTGTGATTTTTGGTTATGGGGATATTTGAAAAGCCTTGTGTATCAAGCACATGTTCCTGACCTGTCAACCTTAAAGGATCAAATAACGTTACATATCAGACTAATTAATGCAGATATGCTGCGAGCTGCCGTAGAAAATGTCGTGTACCGCATGCAGCTATTGGAACAGCACACTGGTGGTCATATTGAAACACATTTGTAATTAAAAATAAAACATTGTTTATTGTTGTTACTAAAGTTGGTTTGTACGGTATTTGTTCATTTGACAATTAGGTATTCATTGTTTTCTTGAAATAAGCGCCCCCTATGGCGACTTTTGGTACTTTTTTTTGCAGAAATCGAAATTGCATGTTCCACTAAGTATATACACCAAAATGTACTGCATTTGGCCTAATAGAATTCCCGCTAGCGAGCTCTGAACACCTCACGTTATTTCTTGCCCGCCCGGTATAAAGGCGTCCTTTAATACTTTTTTCATAACTTCAGGATAATTCTCTAATATTCTAATTGCCTTTAGAGAATTATCCTTTTTGCTTTGATAAAGGATAGCCTCTATCCGAAACGTCAGCTTTTTATTTGATTTTATATTTCTAGTTGTATTTTGATTTTATTTATTATTTATTAATTATTTTGTTAATTATTATTTATTTTTCATTTTTATTTAATAACTATTATTTACTTTAATATTCATCTATTATATGGGAAGCTAGAAAACTTTTTAATCGTCTAGATACACTCCCCTCTAAAAGTTAAGTAAAAAATGCAAATTTCGCAATAATATTTAAACCAATTGGTAGTTTTCAATCAAACTGTGTACAATATTTTATCAGAGCATGCAAATGTGGAAATATTTCTGAAATAATTATTGAGGTAGCCAGAAATATGCAAAATAACCAGCTGGAGAAAAGGAGCATTTCCTTCTGGTGGTGACCACATCAGCTGAGAACACTAAGATATACAGGGTGTAAATGGACGACGTTTCACAAATTTAAGGATATCTAGAGGATGATGTGGTGTACATTTTTTATTAATAAACCCATAGTCCCAAACGAAAAGCGACGCAGCCACAGCTTGTTTGATGTCCTGGTTTGTCAATCATTGAACTAGGCACGTTTACTGTCATTGCATCTTCTAGGCCTTATGCAGACTGTCAGCTCGCAGGCTATTTTCATATGGTACCGTCCGGATAAACAGCACATTCACCAATCACATAATCCTGCTATCAGGTTGGTACGAAATTCCCGTTGTTAGTTTGGAACATTCCGTAAGGGTGAAGGTTTTTTTGCTCTTCCTTTTTAAAAAAATTGTTATTCAACATTTGTAAATTGTTGTTGTTTATTGTAATTTATTGTTTCTTTTCCTTTATTGCTTTTTCGAAAGCTTTAAAAATTAAAATTTAAAAAAAAAAACGTAATGCGACCAATTTACATGACTGGCAAACTTACCCTCCTTTATCCTACCTTTCAGCAAACTTACCCTCCTTTATCCTACCTTTCCGGTCGCTGGACGGTTCCATTGGAAATACGTTCGCGTGTTAGGTTTCACGCTCGAAATTCCATTGCAGTGACAACACAGTAATTCAGACAGCCATTCCACGGCTTGACGCAAAACAGAGCATCAAGCATGCTGTGGCTCCGTCGCTTTTCGTTTGGGACTATGGGTTTATTAATAAAAAACGTTCACCATATCATCCTCTACATATCCTTAAATTTGTGAAACGTCGTCCATTTACACCCTGTATATAAAACTAGCAGAGGACCCGGCGTTGCCCGGGATAATTACGCTTGTAGGTAAACAGAACAACCTCAAAAAGCTAAATTAAACCTCCAAATTGGTTAAATAATAACTCAATCTAAGAAAAATCCGAAAGACAGGAATTTACCTCTTCACTGAAAAAATCCATTCTAGGTGATATACCGGGACTTGATTTACCGAAAAAAATTTTTTTAAAGGTTCACAATGGATAGACCTCTCCAAGGATGCCTTCTAGTCTAAATAATTTTTTACTCACGTAATCTTACTTTAGATGTACACTTAATGTTGTTGCAATTTCCTTTCTTCTTTCGATGTCTTGAAGCAAAAATTGGCCATTCATCACTTTGTGTAGTCTAGCGATCGCCGATTCTTCTATTTACTTGCTTACCATTTGCTGAATACAGCACGGAGCTAAAGGAGTGCTTACTCTATCGTCTTTCACTCTTTCTCAATAGTATGCTAACTCATTATCTCCAGTTACTGATCATTTTTAAAGATTTTTAAGAAATTGTTAAGTACTAAGAATTCTCTTTTCTAAGAAAAGCCTGAATAACAGGAATTCTATGCATTGTTACAAATTGAAACTTATCAGTATTGCACAACTTTGCCTTGCATTGTTGATCATGAGATATATATTGTTGATCCTTGCATAGTGTTGGTGCATTGCGTGTTGATACCATTGTTGATACCTACTATTGCACAAACTTTTTCTTGCATTGTTGCTTATGAGATATCTATGTTGGTCCGTGAGTAATGTTTGTGAATTGCGTGTCGATACCATTGTTGTTATCTACTGTTGCACAAACTTTGCCTTGCATTGTTGGTCATGAGATATTTCTCATTAATATGCCTTGCCATCGTAACGAATATCGATTTATAATCGATAATAATTATTTTTTCGAAATCTGAGGTAGACAGTGACCTTCCTCATGCTTAGAAGGTCAAGTACGCAAAATTTCATCAAGATCGGAATAAAACTGTAGATTTGTATAAGAAACAAACACACCCACAAACCCACAAACATCCTTCTTCTTCTATATATACAGGGTGTGCCAAAAGAAGCGGGACAGTCGAATAATTCGCGAAATTTACATCGGATCGAAAAACTGAAAAACACGTGTTCAATATTTTTCAAAAATCTATCGAATGACACCAAACACGACCCCCCACTCCACCCCCGGAAACCCCCATTTTTTATTGCAGATTCGGATTCTACGTAAAAAAGTAAACAAGTTTTAGCTGAAAATGTTTTTTGATTCGCGATAGATGGCGCTGTAATCGCAGAATAACAAATACAGATTAGAAGTCTGCAAACGGTCAAATTTCTCGGGACATACGCTTCGGAACACAAAATTAGTATTTTTGAAAAGGCTACCTAATGATACAGTATGACAGTCGACCGATTGATGGCGCTCTAATTGCAAAAACAATTCTTTCTCGCAAGTGAAAGTATTTCTACAGCTAATATGAGGTTAACGTCTTTCGTTGATTTTGTATCTGACTTTAGTAAAAAACTACGTTTAGCATAACCCAGGAACAACGACGTGGACGTAGTAGTTTTTTGTTCCCTTCGGGGTGCTTGTTTTTAGTGAGTCCCCTTGCCTCTCACTTATCGGGGTGCTTGTTTCAGGTGAGTCCCCTTGCCTCTCACGATTGGCGCCAATAACTTTATTGTAGCAAATGCTCAAATTGTGCACCATTTACTTCCTGGCAGTTAGCTAATCGATGGTAAACAGATTCGATGGAATTGTTTAAGTATTCTGCAGGTATTTGGGCAGCTACATTAATTATTCTCTGACGCAATTCATCAATCTGGTGACCTGGCAGGCCATTCGATCGGACATCTTCGTCCAATCCAACGATCAGGAAAATGTTCATCTAAATAATTACGAACGTTCCGTCCGTAATGAGGTGCAGCACCATCTTGCTGAAACCAAACGTGCTCCAAGTTATCGCCAGCAATCTCCCTTATTGCTGGAATTATTTCATTTCGAAGCATGTTTTCATACCTTTGAGCAGTAAGATTACCATCGAAAAAGAATGGCCCAATCAAATGATTATTTATTATTCCAGCCCAAACGTTTAATTTCTGTGGATATTGGGTTTGGCTCTCTCGCATCCAATGAGGATTCTCGTCTGCCCATTACCTGCAATTATGCCGATTACAAGTACCTTTCAATTGAAATGTTGCTTCATCTGAGAATACAATGTTCCAGGCATTATACAGATATTGGCATATGTGTGTTACTGCCCAAAGACAGTATTTTGAAGGAAATGTTGTTTAAATGTTTGTATTTTTTCTGTGTGCAGAAATAAAAAATAATTCCGGGAACTTTTTGAAGCTACTAGTATCTGTATAATTTATCAAAACCTCATGCCAATCAGTAAGGTCAAGGTAGGAACGAAACATAGAAATCCTATTGGAAGATACTATTCTAGAACACTGCGGGCGAAGCGAGGAGACAGTGTAAATAAAGAGTCAAATATGTAATACAACGGTAAATTATCTGAAATATAAACGTCGAGGACACCGTAGTAATGAGAACATATATCGATTAAAGAGTAGGAGTTATATGAAGAAGAGTATATGAGAAGGCCACATGGAGCAAACCATCACGCGCAATAGCGTCACATACAGAATTAAGATTGGATGAGGCCTTGGTAAAATTAATATTGAAATCGTCAATTAATACTAGAATTTTATTTTGTAACTATAAATCAAACAAAAAGCAGCTAAATAAGAAACAAATAGGGCAAAACTACCAGTCGGAGGACGATAAACAGAAATAATAATATATTTATTATTAACGGAGATTAATAAGATTTCCAGTTATCAGAGATACTAGTATAATATAGTAGTGTAGCATATTGGAAATTAATATAGCTATTCCTCCCTCTTTTTTATGACTACGATGAAGAGATGTAAATGAGTAATCATTTATGGGATGAATTTCTGCCTAATTATGAGCCCAAAGATTATTATTTGTGGTAAAACGGAAATTGAGGATCGCACAGAATTTAAAGAAGAACTATTTGCATTCAAGCTATGAATGTTTAGATTTAATTGGGAAACGCTTTTAGCAAAAGAATAATTAAGTAATAGGTTAAGGTCATTTATTGAGGAAAGGTTAGAAAGATTATTTGAGGAAATGGGAATAGACATTAAAATTAAAGGCATCTACCATTTTTTGCGGACCGGTTGACAAGAAGAGAAAAAAAGAAAAACAAACTCTTGCCAATAAAAAAATTAAATCGAATGAAAACAAAATATAAATGTAACTAAACAAGATCAGCATATAAAAGGAAATTACATTCAACAATAAATAATATTAATGCAAAAGATTCTAACATTGTTAAGAGATATTTTGAATATCATTAGTAGATCTTAAAACTATCAACGAACCGGTAGAATTATCTTTTAGAATTCTGCAACCATAGCTCCATACTTTTTTATTACCAAGCTTAAGGCATGGAGCCTGAAGAATAAGATATCGATTTACCGGCAGGTCTTTCACAATAACAGATGGTGATCCACGAAGCTTGCGTCTATTTTTTCATCATTCAGTCTTTAATAGTTGAAGACGCTAACTGGATGGGTTTGTTGTTTAATCTAGCACCGAGTCTATGGATAGCAATAAGATTCGATAGTTCGTGTTGAACGTCAATTTTTTCATGTAATAAAATCGAGACCTTCAATGGTAGGTCTTCAGTGGATTCTTCTGGGACATAAATATGCAGATCTTGGTGCGTCGGGAATACTGTTCTAATTCATCCAATTGATATTTGAGGTTATTTATTTGATAGATAAGATCACCAACATGAGAAGAATTGAAATTATCAATGTCAGTTTTTACTCGAGCACAAACAGGCTCCAAATCATTTAGTCGATTCTTGATGGTCGTTAAATCTGTTTCAGCTTAAGTTATGCGGGCAATTAATGAATTCAAAGATTGATCTAGCTTTTCTGAGAATTTTGCTAGAATTAAGTCCGCTAATTGGCTGAATGTGTCAGAATCAGAAAAATATTTTTGCAGACCGTTTTCAATCATTAATGAGACTGAGTCTTCGGATAGCTCGTATTTCAACCTCGTATTTTCTTTTGCGATTTTCATTTGACTCACCCTCGCAATAAGAATTGACTTTCCTGGCGGAGAGCAGTCACTCACGTTTACTGAACGCCGTCAAAATGAGATTTTAAAGAGAGGGTTGAAGATAAGAATGTGTCCGAAGTAGTTCCAGATTTAAGAAATTTAAAAGTGAGCTTCATTTTTTCGTTATCTCTTTTTGCTCTCTAGGAGAACTTTTCAATGAATTTTCCTTTACAAAGTATTCGTTTTCAAATAAACAGTTCGTTATGCAGCAATTTTTGTATTTATTTTAAATACCATGGCGTTTTCAATGACTTATAGCTTAAACTCTTCTGAATTGGCATTTAGAATCAGCGCATTGTTTTGATTCTCTCTCAATACCGTATTCTTGCTGTGATGTAATATAAATTTTACATTATTGTCTTTTTTTTAAAAAAAAAATTGTAATTTCTTTAATGGCTTTTCAAATGTGTGATTCGCGTGTTGAAATTCCATTCGTTAGTGGTGGTAATTTACACAATGCATTTGGGAATAGATTTCCAGTCGCCACACCTCCTCCATAATTTAATCCTCCCACTCTCTTTAAATTTTCAGTTAAATCTTCCGTTTAGTTACACAACTCATCATTTTAGTTTCATCATGATTCACTCAATATATCAACACTGGGGACGTTATTAAAATTCCTGTGCCTTTTTAAAAAATTCCTTCATGTAGATTGTTCGTCATGAAACGTTCTGAAAATATCACGTTCATCTGATGAATGGGGTAAATTTTATAGTAAAATTATGCTACAGATTGTTGAAGCAACTGCCATCGAAGGCGCATTCCTATCTAAAGAATATAATTTCAGTAATAATTAAAGAACTATCAATAAAAACTGAACATATTCAGTCCTACAAAAAAATGTTTTGAATTTTTAATGTTTTGAATCATTACAAAAAAATGCGAATCACTTTATCTTGAACTCTTCGCTTAACAAGACTGCATTCATTTAAGAAAAGAGTCACTCAACGTCAGGTTGGCTGAGGTTTTTAACACATTTGAATTGCAGTGAAGCACACCGTTGGGAATTTTCTTTCCTTGAGTGACTCTTTCTCGCCCATTTTTTCAAAATCTTTCAAGGGGAAGGGTGTGATTAAAAATTTGTTTTTAGACTAATGTGATGTTGCTCTTCAGGAAATTTTTCTCTATCTTTAATAGTTTTCGAGTTAGCAAATGGATGACCTTAAATTTGGGGGGCGAAGTCAAATTTGAGTGCGGCAATGAATTCCCCAACCCCCCTATTACTTATAAACCAAACTCATCAGATCTCGCTTACCTGGCAGCTTTGAGAAACCTGTCATGTTACCAGACATTTTGGACACCCTGTATATAAAGAGGACATACACTGACTGACTCACTGACTCATCATCGCGGAGCGAAATCTACTGAAGCCACCGACTCGAAACTCAGTGGGGTCATAGGACAGATAGCGTAAGGGCGTGCTAAGACGGGGTTTTTCGAAATTCGAACCCCCTGCCCATCCATGGGGACAGAAAGGACTTGCACGTTCGGTCACTTGGCTCTGCCCCCAATAAAGGCAAATCTTCGAAATTTTGCAGAAAGGTTTCTAGCTACCGTGCCAAAAAAGCAGTTGCCCCGATTTTCGATATTCGAATTTTAAGGGTGCGAAAACTAAAAAAAAAAAAAAAAAAAATCGATTTTCGGGGGTGTTTCACAAAATTTTTTGATATTTTGATGCAACTTCGCGGGGAATAAAGATAAAGCAACGAAACTCGGAGAAAAACTTTTCGGGAATATTTTCAAAAAAAAAAATTTTTTTCTTTCGATTTTCACTTTGTGAGGGGGAGCCAGGAGGGCCCAAAGATTGGCTCCCCGTTTTGTATTTTGCTGTCTAACTCCAATACGGAAGTGCAGAGAGCTTCAAAATTGAGCACGAGGTTGTAAAAGACGTATATAAAAAGGGAGCATTCGTTGAATTTTGAAAAATGATTATTGGGGGGGGGGGGGGCAAAAAAAAAAAAAAAACCCAAAAAGCCTCATTTTTTTGTTTGCGGCCTGCCTACCCCACTCTGCGGCAAATTCACGTATGACTTAGATATTATGACCAAGAATAGTTCACATAATTTGCAAAAAACAAATTTCTGCTTTTTTTCATATTTTTTCCTTTGCCCCCCTACGGGCCTTGTAAAAATATACGATTTCTCGCAGTTTTTCCAGTATTTTGCGAGTAAAAATAGGTCTAGATTAATGAAATTTGGTACGGTGATGGCAATTAACGAGACCAACTGTCTGCTTAGTTTATTTTTTGATTATCTGGATCCAATTTTCCGGCATTTTATGTTTTTCGGATTATTTTTTGGTTTTCATAAAAAATTCGCAAGTTGAAACTCGCATGTGTTCATTTTTTTCTGTACATTTAAATTCAGATATTGCAAAATTTCATCAAAAAAGAGCCCGAGCAAGCCGCGGATATCAGCTAGTTTTTTATATATATAATATTTTTCTTTTTTAATTTTATATTTAACATACCAATAATGTATGAAAAATGATCGTTTGTTTTTCTAATGTTAAGATCATTTAAGGTCATCATGCGATGGGGCACTCGGACAGATATAATGGAGAGGTATCCCCCTGATCAAGAAATGATTTATGTATGCGCACACTGGCTAAGCAAATCAAGCAACAACTCAATAAAAGGAAATCGCAGTCAGTCAAGTAGGTTAAAGACGATCATAGAGTCGTAAGGTGGCTATCATAGGTTGTTGACTCATGCCATAACTGTAAATGAATATATGTCAATGAATATATATTTTTATGTATATTGCACCACTTAAAAATTTTGTTTTGATTTCCCTATGATTCATCCAGTCGTTTCTTTTTCATTTTAAGATGTGTTCATTTAAATGGAAGTGACACCGTCACTAACAAGCAATACGCGCTTCTGGAGATGAGACAGTCCAAACACAAGTAATTATGTCGATCGACAGTGCGTATGTTCAACAAACCCAAATATCCAGGAGCTTGCCCAGAAGCTTGATGGGAGGAGTTATTTTACCGTCTGATAAGCCTAACGCTCAACGCCTAAATTCCCATAGCAAAGCTGCAGCAGTTTCAATGGAAAATTCCTTGTCATTTCTCCTTTACAATCCAGACATCTTGCCGTCTGAATGTCACTGTTTTCTTATTATTTACCAACCTTCAAGAATTAACAATTTCATTTGACGTGAAAGAGGAGAAAGCTAATGTCAACTGGTTTGCCGTTGGCCATATCATCGGTGAGATCGATATTCCAATGCTTACAGGGGTATTGTTCATGTGAACAAACTCGTTTGACATGATTTCAATCTATGATACTCATGCCCTTAATAAAATTGCTGATTCTACTGCCATCTGTAATTTTAACCTATCTTCGAATGGATATAATCATTCGAAAGCTTCAATGCACTGAAAATCTATAAAATTGGAAACTCTAACTAATTACCCCTAACTCATCTTAATTTGGGTAGCCTACATGATCCCATTTCGTATTCTTAAAAAAATGACAAGAAAAATGGGAACATCTTTAGAGCTACAATTAGGATATTCTTTTAAGTAAATTTGATCCTTAAAAACACTTTATGAAGCAATATGAGGTAATTAGTTAGACGAAGTTTGCTATCATCAATGTAATAGACGATCACTATGATTTTTTTAAACTTCTTATCGTTTTCTTCTATTCCTTCCCTCGGGCTCTGCGGTCAACATTGGATCCAGTTTATTCTATTGAAGTTCTTGAGATAATATTTTCGTCCCTAGTCACTCTTTTTCCAAATTTAAGACCTTTTTCTTTTCAGTAATCTCGGTATTACCGAATGAAACGTCTCCCTAAAGAGTATTTCAGCGATATGAAAGGGAGCGAAGACATCCAGATTGGCATGAAAAAGACTCGAGGCTATCACCGAGAAAATCTATAAGAAAACCAAGCGCAAAGAAGGCAACGATAGATGAAAAACATCCGCTTTTTTCCTTAAGAAAGTCTGAAGATTACAAAATTGGATCTCATAAATGACCTCTAGCAAATGTTAATGTAAGAAAATAAAAATTGCATCCTCTCTTGTAAAAAGAACTTGTTTTAATTTTTTGTTAAGTTTAATTACACTGAATAGCAATATCTCCTAAAAAAATATAAATTGTTATACATTTAATAAGGTATAGAATTTTTTATTATAATAAAATGCAGTGGCTTCTTTTACGCAATATGATTTAATTGCTTTATACAGGGCTACAATAAATGATTTATTCGATTTCCAAACACTGGGTTTTCCAAAGTATTACACGTACTAATATAATAATACATGAAAGGACTGTAAATTTACCCAAGAATTTACCAAGGAATAACATTTTTGATAGCAACACTTTTGACACAAACACATTTTTGATGCCATCAATAGTTTTGTCTCCTTAATTTTTGCTTCGCTGAGTATGGGAAATTTTTTTAACAGATAACTGAAAACTGATCCGTTCCGGTCCATGGCTTTGACCAAGGCTTTAACAAGACCGATCATATAGGCTGCCATAAGGAGTTATTGAATATCGATTATCGATAATCAAATATTTTATGGATTTTATGTGCATTTTAAACTGTTTTTGTTCCATTATGCTATGACTCACCATTTTAGAAATTTTCTTTTTAGCCGGTATCTTGGAAACTATTGATCCAACAAAAATTTAGATGCGATATTCGTAATTCAACGATGGAAGGCGAATTCATTTCCTAAATCATATATCCGGCAACAACACTGGTAAAACTCGGGAAACGCATCAATGCTGCGGTGATGACCATTGACAAAACATTTGGACCGAATTCCATGAAAAAACCGTAAATTTACCAAATTTCCTCACACTCTACAAATGATCTAGGCGCGCCCCTCTAGTCTTATGATACACGTCCAAGAAGTGGTCGAGTTCGGTCAATACATTCTGTAGTATTTCCTTGTCAATGATCATCAGAGCGGCATTGATGAGTTTTACCATTGTTGTTGGCTCCAACTGTTGTATTACGATCCAAACTTGGTGAGTTAGCGGTTCTTTTCATGTATCAAAGAATTATTCTTATACGTTGTAAAAGCACCCTTGCATACGGGCAAAAAATAAGGCGCATCTATCTCGTCCAAGCAGAATGTATTCAACATATTGTCAAGAAATTTCGTGTTACTGCCAATAAAAATATTGAAAAAATATTTTGGGAATTTTAATACTCCATTAGGTTACTACCAAATTATAATAAAAGTTTTAAATTTCACGACATGTTTGTTTTTGAGGGGCCCACTTCAGGAATTCTTACCCATGTGTGTACCAAGTTTAGTTGAAATTGCTCTAGCCGTTCCAGAGTTCTGCGGAACATACATACAGTGACACAAGTAAATAGACACTCCACATTTTAGGTTTATTCGTGTTTTTCATAGAAATAACTGTGAATGTGCACTTATATTTTACATTATTGTTTACAGTAACTTATTCTCATCTTAAAGAAACTTGCCTCGAACGCCTGGTGTCACAGAATTAAGCGATTTTCAACGAGGGAATATTTTTGGATAATACAAAGGTGGTGTCAGCCAAAGGAATATCTCCCGCACAGTTCAGATTCCACTCTCCACTGTCAACAGGGTTGTTACACAATTCAAAATACTAAAAGGAAATTCTAGAGTCACGTGCAGGCCGGCCTGGACCAACGGCCCGACAACTGAGGGCTGTAAAACGAGTGGTTGAGTGAAATCCCTGTTGCAAGGCTTCAGACGTGGTAGAACATCTGCAAGTGAGTCGTAACACGGCTGTCAGATATCATGGGAGAGCGCTAGGCGAAATATTTCAAAGAGGAAACACTGGGCGACTGAGATGGTGGCATCATGTTTTGAGTATTTGGCATCATGTCATCTTCTCAGATGAGTCGTCTTTTGCTCAGTTTTCTTGTATTGATCGGATATGGGTCTGGAGAAAACCCAACCAAGAGTTCAGCATGAACCGACTGCAACAAACTCTCAAGCATGGTGGAGTTTCTGCTATTGTGTGGGGTACCATTTGGAGCACCAGGCGATCAGAGCTCGTGGATTGTGTGGGGAAACATTAATGCAGAAACACAATATTGCCATATTGGAGAAGGGTCTTTTGCCAATATTTTCCAGCGAGATTCTTGAAAAAATTCCATTAAGTTCATGAAGGCACATGGCATCCAGTAACTACCATGGGCCAGTCAATCACCCGATATGAATCCCATCGAATACGTCTGGAGTATTCTTGAACGTGCAATGAGAAAGCTTTCACAAAAATTTGCTTCCCGTGCAGAACTTTTCGAATGTTTGCGTACCGAGTAGATCAAAATTCCATAGGCCAAGATCTCCCAACTAACTGATTCCATGCCCAACTGGGTTAAAGCTTTACAGAAAGCAAAAGACGCTGCAACAAAGTTCCGGTGTGCATATGTAAGAAATACGTGTAGCAAATAGATTTTGTGCAATACATAAATGACAGAAGAGCAGGGTGTCTATTTACTTACAACATATGCACGCACATATACAGGGTGTTCATAAAATGAGGGATAGTTACATAGTGTGATTCCATGCGTCAATCTAAGCAAAAAATTCCTATCGAAAATGTCTTAAAAAAAATGGTGTCGTTACGTCGTTTTTGAACTTTCTGCACCAGCACTTCACATATGAACTGCGCAATGGCACGAGAAAACTGCGGCAATTGTTGAGATTAAATGACGTTTTCCGCCAGCTTCGCGGAAACTTCGCTTGACGTTTAGACCCTTAAAATTTGAGTTTTGAATATTTTGCATAAAGAACTTTAAGTTTGTTATCGGCCAAAGGACCACGGTACTTACTATTCCTCATTTTATGAACACCCTGTATATCCTATAATATTTTGTAGCTAACATTCCCAATGACATGGGTTTTTTAGGGTTTTAACATCATCTAAAACCCTATTAACGACGGGACAGATCTATGTATGTATGTAATGTGTATGTCACACCATCACTTTTGAAAGGATTGACCTAGAGGTTTGAAATTATGTACACGCGTAGGCCCTATACAGAGGACGGTGCGAAAAATATAGCGAATCCTCTAAGGACCATGTGTTTTTGTGGTTTCCCCAACTGACTTCCTACTTTCATGTCAATGGAATTTTGATTGTGTGGAGCAATTTATGATGTCAGAGTTTGACTGTTTGACGTCAGAATTTAAAGAACTCTATTTGAAGTATAGCGAATCCTCCCGCTACTGCTTGTAACATTTTGATGCTAAAACCCTTATATCGTTGGATAACAAATTTTTTAATTTCATTCCAGAATATCGCAAAGACTTCCAAACTGTAATTTTTTGAAAAATAAATTGCACATGACACTTCCCATTAATTTCAGCATAAGCACTTCATATTTTTAACTGCTGTGATTACTATGAACATAGTGACGACCAATGGCTCTAACACTCGATATACACAAGCACATCAAGGATCGAAGGTTTCATTTCTAATTGCGTTCTTTTCAAACAGGACATGCCACCTGCTGAACTCTGCCATGTCCAGGAAGGTTCTACACAAGTTCCTCATGCGTAGACCCTTGTTGTCAAGTGTGGGTGCCTGATTTGTAGGTCCAACTTATTTACAATATATTTTTTCATGCAAAAATAGTTTTCATATAGTTTCCATGTTTCATACAGGGTGTTTCACTTTCTCTGTCCAGCATTGTAATTTGTATATCACTTCGGTAGTTGGCGACCCCACCATCACCTTCTTTGCGTTAGGAAAAAATAGGCATAGCCCAAAGACTACAGAATGAGGAAAATAACATCCGCCTGGAGGTAATGCATATCCTAACGAGGACATTGCTTGTCAAACTCCTTCTGAAAGTTCAAAATAAAAGAAGGACGAGAAAGGCTTATCGAGGAGGGTGTAAGTGGAAACAACGCTCCGTCTTACGCCTACGAAATCTTACTCGTCGCATAGTATAGTGGGGATCAACAAAAGATTAATAGAATTCCCGTTCGCCTACGAAAGCCAGGCGAAGAAGACAGCGGTTATTCAATAATTCTTATCATCATCACTTCTCCATCTTCTAATCCCTGATTTGAACCGAGAACTACGTCGTCGAGCCTCAGTGTCATTCTTATGCAAAGTCAAAATTGAACCAAATCGGCCTTCGTGTCATTCGTTTGCACTCAAATCTACTCGTCTCTTTCTCTCTCTTTCTTTCTTTTTCCTTTTTTTTTATTTTTAAGACGAACCGATTAGAAATGCAAAACAGAATGTGGATGCATGCCAAACTTCTAATTCTCTTCTAGTGAAATCATTTCTTCGAATTGGGAATACAAAGCAACAGCTTTCTAAGCTGAAAAGATGGAAAGCATTTTTAAAAATGTATTCGAGAATTATCTGGAAACTCTAATTATACACCGAGAATAAATAATACTGCATTAGCATTTGATACTGGCATTTGTTAAGAACATATTGAAATTAAAGTTAAAAACAAATATAAAAGAAAAATAGGAATTTATATAATATGGAGATACTCGAAAACTAACACGTCAGGATTTTAAATAAGGGGAAAAATCATCCCATTAAGTGCTTATTTAAAAAAAAAATTATTTCACCATTTGCGCTGTTTTTAGTGTTTAGTTAAGCCATAAGAAGAGTAAAAGAACTTCCTTACATAACAAGTAAGCCTACCGATAAAAAAAAGCTATTGGATAGTGTTAGAACATTAGTCAGCAGCATACAAAAATTATCCTCATTAGCTAGTAATATTTTTTTAAAAGGATAAATTAATCTCAAATTCTGAAAAAGGGGTAAACTTATATAAAGTGCATATAAACACGCCCATTCCGCCACTGCTGGAATTGATCGACAAGGCCTGGTTTATGAAGTCTTCAAAACTCCACTCTCGCCTTCCATCTAACTCTCTTCTGCCGTTGACGGATTCCCCGCCGTCGCAGCCAGACGAGTCAGTCAGTCGTCTATTCTTAGAGGGTGAGAGAAGCAAGAAGCCTTACAAAAGCTTTCATTCTCCATCAATACCCTATCCTCACCCCCTTCCATCACCTGCTGTTTGTGCTTACCCTTTGAAGCGGTGCCTAACGTGGGAGGACAGAACCATTTGCCTTTAATTAACATCTCGTCACCCTCCCTCACCACGCGCGCCGCTGCCATTCTCTTTTGTCGAAAAAGAATTCCTTCTTTGGACATTCGGATGCTTTTGCCGTTTCGACAATCTCCCTTCTAAATTAATTCGCTTGCTTTTACCTTACCCGAGGCAATAAATGTACACGCACACGATGAACTGTTGTTGTTCATTGAAAATAAAAATGAAATTCTTAGTCTATGAAATGAAACTTATTTTATTTATAAATTACTCCACTTGAGCAGTAAGTAAATAAATATTTCTAAAAATTCGGTAATACACGGTAACAAAAAAATATAGTGCAATATATCTTCCAAAACTAGAATATAATAAATATACGGGCACATCCACTTCGCGCCTAGTCACCTCTTCGTGAGGACTCCTTTTGCAGCATACACGCATTCATCGAATGGATAGGTGTGCACGTATTAAATTTATTACCCTCTAGTTTTGTGATGTATAATGCGTTATATTTTTTGTAACCGTGTATTATAGAATGTATACACGTTTTTGCTCATTGCGAAAGTGGAGTAATTTATTTAAAAAATAATTTTCATTTCATAGGCAAACAATTTCATTTTTATTTTCAACTAGCAGAGGACTAGGGGTTGCCCGGGATGCTTACACTTGTAGGTAAACAGAACAATCTCAAAAAGTTAAATTATAACTCCAAATTGGTTAAGTAAAACTCAGTCAATACAACATAGAGTGAAGGGACTATCCATTCTAAGAAAAATCCGAAAAACAGGAATTCCAGATGATATACCGGGACCTTATTTAACCTGGTGGAAGAACGCCTGCAAGTGAGTCGTAACATGGCTGTCAGATATCTGCACCAGCTAGGCTATAATGGGAGGCGAAAACTCCTTCTCACCGCACTCAATATTTCAAAGAAGAAACACTGGGCGACTGAGATGGTGGAACGCCCTTTGAGTTTCTGGCATCATGTCATCTTCTCAGATGAGTCGTCTTTTGCTGGGTTTTCTTATAGTGGTCGGATATTGGTTTGGAGAAAACCAAGCCAAGAGCCTAGTATGAACCCCCTGAAATAAACTGTCAACAGGAAATATCCTTTTACAGTGCGGGGATGACATTCTGAGCAGCACCGGGCGATCAGTGCTCGTGAAATGTGTGGGTAACATTAATGCAGAAAAATTCATCGCCATATTGGAGAAGGGTCTTTTGCCAAAATTTCCCAGGGGAATTCTTGACAAAACATCCATTCTGTTCATAGAGGACGGTACTCCTTGTCACACTGCTAGAAGACCGCAAGCTTGGCAGACACACCAAGGCATCCAGAAACTACCAGTGAGTCACCCGATATGAATACCATCGAACACGTCTGCAGTATGCTTGATCGTGCCGTGAGAAAACATTCACAAAACCTGCTTCCTGAGCAGAATTTTTCGAATGTTTACGTACCGAGTGGATCAAAATTCCACAGGCCAACTCATTGATTCCATGCCCAACTGGGTTAAAGCTTTCCAGAAAGCAAAAGGCGCGCCAATAAAGTTCTGATGAGCATATGTAAGAAATACGTGTAGCAAACAGTCTTTGTGCAATAAATAAATGACTGAAGAGCTAGGTGTCTATTTATTTATTGGGTTCACTGTACATTGATTGCTACGGGTAAGAAAGATTTGTAATTCTATAAGCTTAAAAAAAGCTCTACCTTTTTAAATTTTGATAGGAAAAATTAAGTTATGTTTTGAGTAAAAAACTTTTTGGGTAACATACCAATTTCATCCCCTTATCGAAGGGCGTCCCTTTTGGATTTCAGAAACTCGATGAAGGCAGCAGAGCTATCGTATAATCATAATTTATGGATTGAGCAGAAATTAATTTTCTAAACAGAGTATAATCTGGTGGAATGAAGCAATTGCGCTAGATTACTGCGATTAAAAGATTTATTACAATGAAGATGGGTTAATGATTCTTTAAAATGCCTAATAATAGAAATGACCTTATTTACAAAAGTTTTTGGTGCATATAGATTTTTAATGACAATTTCTTTTTATTTTAATGTTAGTGCGTTTTAGCTAAAAGCACTAAATATCGGCATATAATAATTTATATAGTTTTAAAATTCTCCAGGTTTTAACCCC
>JAHWFO010100943.1:1346759-1384729 GCA_023313115.1 Rhysida immarginata | reverse complement strand
TACATTGTTACATCATCATATTTCGACCATTGTTAATCGTATTTCAACCAATAGTAAGTCCTAAATTTGGTCGACTTATGATATAACAATGTATGACGTTTCAGTTGTTTGGCTTTCTTTCTAGGTGGTGTTGCCTGAACCAACACCGCCTCTACTCAAAGCCTGAGCGCGAAAATTTCATACATTGTTACATCATCATACGGAGTCATGTTTAATCGTATTTCTACCAATAATAAGCCCTAAATTATGACTCCGCATGATGATGTAACAATGTATGAAATTTTTGCGCTCAGGCTTAGACATAATTTAGGGCTTACTATTGGTAGAAATGCGATTAAACATATCTTCGGATGATGATGTAACAATGTATGACGTTTTCGCGCTCAGGCCTTATCTTTAGGAGGTGTTGCCTGAGCGCGGAAACTTCATACCTTGTTAAAACGTCATAAGTAGTCATCTCGAGGCTAACGAGAAAGACAGGCTCCGGCACTGAAAAGTCACCTGACCAAGATAGGTCTATCAACAATCTAACCTTCATTGTTTCCAACAAAGGAAAAAACACTGATTGTTAAAATACAAGATGGAAACAATGAAAATTATATTGTTAATTGAACTATCTTGGTCAGGTGACTTTTCAGTGCCGGAGCCTCTTTCTCGTTAGCCTCGCCAGATCTCCTACCAAGTTGCATATGACGGCACTCAAAAGTGTGGCAGCTTCTCTGGCACACACCTGTGAAACGTCACTGACCTTCGTGCAATCGACCGGTCCTTTGTGTGCATACGCTGATGGCAGCTAGAGCGTTACCCCACAAAGTAAAGGATATTCTGGTGTTATCATTAAGATGGGTCAAAACACGCTCAGTTGGTGTTCAAAGAATGAATGAATCCGTATCACGTGGCCATACTTTTACAACGCGAGATGTGTGTGTGGAGTTGTAGCGGCTCAACACCTAAAGACTCCCTTATTGTGCAGCTCTTCACTCTTCTTTAGTAGGGTAATGCCTGCCACACATGTCAGGAATTTCATTTCGGCCGCTTGCACCAGCATTTACCGATAGATGAAAATGGTTGGTTGGTTGGTTTATTAGAATTTTTGGCGTCGACTACTAAGATCGTTTTGCGCCTTTTACACAAGTTATATCTGTACGCAGCCCGAAACAAACACAAACATCCATGCTCACGGCGGGATTCGAACCCACGACCAGGCGGACTCGAGAACTAGAAAGCCTACGCCCTAGCCCTCTCGGCCACTTGGCCGGCAGATGAAAATGGAGACCTTGGCTTGGTTTCCTAGCTCACTTTTCGTTATCACGGATTGCCACAGTTCGCGTCTGACAGAGCGCCCCATCACTCGTGAATACAGTCTCGAGTGAGAGCGCACTTGCAGGCTGTGTTTGGAGATACTCGAACTTCTCCACCTGTGAGATCTGTGTGTGGAGATACTTGAACTTCTCCACCTGTCCCAATGGGGGCTCCCCTAACTTGGAGAGTGCACTTGCAGGCTGTGTTTACAGAAACCTGTCTGCCATTGCTATGGGGCCTGGCCGGATAACCAAACATCTTGACACACCCGAGTCATTCACAGGATACCATCCTGATTCAAGGCATTTAACATCTCAGACCAGATTTCATCATCACCTGCAGCTTTGCTAGTCTTCAGCGATTTAATCGCCTTTCTGACTTCTGCTTCGGTGATACTACCGTGACTATTTTCCGCTCCAAGAAGTTACTGTGCTTCATATGCTTCAGTAGTTGCTGTTACCGGGTTAAGAAGAGTATTCAAAGGTATATTTTTATATGACTTAATGCATAATCAGGTCATCTGAAAGTCATCAACAGATAACTCATCCGCGACTTCCTAATTGTTGGCTATAACAAATTTGGGATATTCCATTTTCTTCACAGATGGGAGGGGAAAGACTTTGTTCCACTCTAATGTCTGTAATCCCAAACATTTCTATCAACATTTTAAATTTGAAAAATATTTATATATCTATTATCGTTTGTACATAATAATGAGCAGTTTGCTTAATGAGACAAGGATGGAATAAACGAGACCCATCTAATTTATCTTCATTTTATTATGATGTTTCTTCAAATTTTAATTTTTATAAAATTGAAAAAAAAAATATTTATGAAAGAATATAAAATTTTCGATAATGATCTAAATAGGAAATGTTGATAAGATAGTTCGACTTTAAGATGAGAGCAGCTGGTGGAGTCTTTAATAATTGGTAGTTAAGTGGAGATGAGAAAAGAGAGCGAAGTGTAGGGAGGCTGGTTTCCTTCCGTCAAGTTTTCAGTCCATGTTGGGAAGTAGGAAGATGATGAAACGGAGAAGAGGAATGCAGGCTCGACTTGTAGTTGCCAACACCATTCAGGAATCTTTTAAGAGCTTTTAAATTAGCATTAGCCTAACCTTAAAGAGAGCAAGAGGAAGAAGGATGACTACTGAGATAAATTCTTTTCAACTGTCGTTTATTAGAACTATTTTGCCTTTATTATGACTAAATTTGATGTAAATAGCTTTGAAAGTTTTCGAGTTAATTTAGTATTTTAATAAAACCTATTTTTTTACTTGCTGTCTTCGCTCGGCTCCCTATCATGCATCATCCAATTATTTCTTATCTTAGAATCAACAACTAAATAATAAAATACCTAAAGAAAACAGATTCTTCTTTGTATATAAACGCATATCTAAGTACGCCCACAACCTCGTTTTTTTTTTTTAGTTCTCTAAAGAACTACAGAACCAGCTGCGATGGTTACCAATAATGTTCCCTTTACTTGTCTCATCAATAATTGCGGGACTTCTTTTAATTGTTAATAAGATGTTCTTTTTCTATGACGTTTTTATAGTCTTACTCAATAAAATACGACCACGAAAATATGGAGCTAAACTCTCTTTCCACAATAAACGACATCATTGTTTGTTATCAGAAAGAATGGCGAATAGATGGTAAATCATGTGAGTGATTGTTGGCTGGGTGCAAAATAAAAGCCATCGCAAAATAAGAAGAAAATAATACAGAATTACTTAAATAAAGACATAGCAATTGCGGCTACAGATATAATATCCGTCGTTACGTTTTCCTACATAAAAGAACAAAGATTTATTACAGCTAAAAAAAAAAAAAAAAAAAAAGATCTAGCCATAACTTAATGATTCTACGTATCTCTTCTCAAAATGCATAAACGCAATTAAGTAGAGTCTGAACTCAAATCAATGAGCGAGGATCTGAATTTGTATTAAATTGTTAATATAACCGACAAAAACTAACTCCTTAATGTCTTTTGTTAAGCACGTAAAGTGTTTAAAAAAATTGTCCCCTTTAATTGAAGTCTCACTATAATTTAAAGACTTCAGAACGAATTTAAAGAAATGGATATACAACGTGACTAGAGGTCACACTTAAGCAAATGTTCTTTCAGGTGTTTCTCGACAGGCAACATTTTGACTTGGAACATAATTGATTGTAAAAGCTGTGGGAGCCGAAGTTTCATTGGCCTCCAGCAGACTAAAGGCCACGCATGGCACACGCACGCGCTCCCTTCTTCCTGCACTTTAGTTCAACAAGCACCGTGCGTGGCATTGTGAGCACAAAGAGCGGCAGGAAAGGGAGAAAGAAGTAGAGTGAGCACAACGGGTTATTAACCATATGCAGTCAGCGGGTGATATTTGTGCCTATTTTTGGCTACAAAAGCTTACAGTCGATCTTTTTTATACAAGAAATGCTCCTTGTTGTTCGTCGTGTTTGCTTCTGTTTCCACATTATTTTCCCAATGAAAGACATCTAATGGAGTTCATTAAACATTTTTGAAGATATAATAAATTGCTAATTATATAGCCGAGAAAAGTTGCCTTATAAATTTTATTACTTTTGCGTCTCAAAAGTTTAATCAGGATTTTGTTCAAAAGAAAAAAAGACTACTGAAGGTTCATACAAATGCTTTAATTATTAGCTGTACAAAGCACTTAAAAGAAACTCCTGAAAATATTATTCACGAAAACATAATAGAAATAAAAATATTCAACAAAATGGAATTTTGCGTGTCTCAAAAGTTTAAAGAACTACCCTCAGATGCTAAATAGAGACGTCCAATATGTAAATTTGCGAGTGACAGGGTATTAATCTGTTGCGCAGTTAGTCATTTTTTTCAAAGAAAGCTTTTCTTCCACTCACAATTGACTTACGACAATGCCTCGCCAATCTCAATTCACAACCGATGAAGTGGCTGAAATCTGGCGATTGAAAGCCAACGGACTATCTGTTGCTGATATTGTCACAATTACTGGAAGATCCACAGCACGGGTTTATAAGGTCTTGAAGAGGAGTTCATGGTTCCACCAAAAACCACGATCCGGTCGTCCCAAAGTTACCTCAACTCGCAATGACAGACGCATTGTACGACTGGCAGCCACACAAAATCTTTCTATTCGACAGATACAAAACGTGACTGGGTTAAACACATCGAAAGACACTGTACACCGGTGAATAACTACGAGTGGGCATCTTGTCTACAAAAAAATGATGAAAATCGCCTCTGACTGCCAAGCACATTCAAGACAGGTTACGTTGGGCACAAGAACGCATGGTCTGGAAAGACGAATGGATGTCGGTGTTGTTCAGTGATAAAAAGAAGTGGAACTTGGATGGCCCTGATGGGTGAGCATCATACCGGCACGACCTACAGCAGGAACCGAAGACCTTTTACTCAAGACAACAAGGAAGTGGTTCTGTCATGGTTTGGGGCGGCTTCGCATTCAACGGTACAACCAATTTGGCTTTTATCAGTGGAAGAGAAAATACGCTGACATACCAAGAAACCCTTACACAGTATCTGTTGCCCGTCTGTGATCATTTGTGTGGCCTGGAATTCGTGTTCCAGCAGGATAACGCCAGCATCCATACTTCACGAACAACAATGGAGTGGTTCAGAAAACAAAATATTCATGTTATGACGTGGCCCCCAAAAAGCCCAGACCTGAACCCCATAGAAAATCTTTGGGGAATCATGTCTCGTGCAGTTTATGCCGGCGGACGTCAATTTTCTTCGACTGATGAATTGAAAATAGCAATTGAAGATGCATGGTACAATGTAAGACCAGAAATATTGTTCAACCTCATAAACTCAATGCCGAACAGAATATTTGAAACAGTCAAGGCAAATGGTCGTTCAATTTAAGCTGTTGTATAATTCATGCAATGTTTTTTCAGTCGTTCTTTAAACTTTTGAGACACGCAAAATTCCATTTTGTTGAATATTTCTATTTCTATTATGTTTTCGTGAATAATATTTTCAGGAGTTTCTTTTAAGTTATTTGTATAGCTAGTAATTCAAGCATTTGCATGTACCTTCAATAGTCTTTTTTTCTTTTGAACAAAAACATGTTTCTTTAAACTTTTGAGACGCACCTTATAAGATATCTTAACACAGAAGACAAATTACGGAAATAAAAATGTTTAAACACATTGCAAAGGTTTAGAATAAATATTTTCAATTTTGGATAATATCTGCATAGAGAACTGTGAAGATAAAAGGAAATTATAATTTCTTTAAAAATCTTTCATCTACAGGGTAATTGATAAGTAACTAACTGTTTTAAAATACTTATAAAATATTTATTTATGATAATTTTTGTAAATGTTTAGTGTTTGATCTTCAAAATATGAAAATGTAATCTGTTTGTATCTGTGTTTCAGATTAAATATTTTGTTTGAAATTTGGAAGCCCTACAAATATGGCTGGATGTCCTACCCTGCAGGAGCTTGCCCAGCTAATGAGAGGAGTACATGCTCAAGTTGACGCAATGACAATCAAGAACTGTAATGTACACACATGGCTACAGAGTCTGTAGCTGATACATGAAAAAGCAGTCGCCCTTCCAAGTCCACCGACAGGAGACAATGCAAGCACTTCAAGAAATGTTTACATGTAGCCCAACAAATCAATTCAATAACGAACTGTGCTCAAAAAATTCCCCAAGTTACTCCGACTGAATAATTGAACTTTCATTTGTAATAACGAGCTGTCGTAATAATGATATAAAAGCGAACTTTCATTTGTAATAATGATATAAATTCACTTTAGGGTACATCTATAATTTTAGCGACAAGTATTTAAAATAAAATAAATCCATCTTTCGTAGATTTTAAATATGCTTACAAATATCTTTGTAGCTTATAAAAAATTAATGGGCATACTCGCGCCTAAATTAGAACGATTAACGGGCTATGTGCTTCAGGTAACCCTTCAAATTTCGTGGAGATAGGTGGCACACGAACCTATATAAGAACCTATAAAGTGATTCTACACGAGCCGAGTTGCGAACATAAGTTTCTTTTGCTTTTACATCAAAAAGGATAAGAAGTTGAATTAGCCAACCATTTCCTAGATGAGAATCCACCCACCTGCTGGAATAGTAGAAGATTCTAGGAAAATTTTGTAAGTTTCTAAAGATTCAATAACAAATGCCATTCCGGAAAATAATGAAATTTCGGTCGGAGTGGGGGGGGGGGGGAGCACAACATCATTCGACTCGGCAGAGCCAATCCAGCGCTCTGGAAAATGTTGCTATGGAAGATCTTTATTTCTTTTGTTTTAATGGTTCTCTAGGTGGATATACAAGGTGAGTCAAAAGTTTGTTACCCCCCATACAATTTCGAAACGAGTGGAGAGACAGCAAATCTGTTGCAGGCTTCCTATACGAAGTTAGGTAGGGGACAAACAATGGTGGGGTCAAACTTGACCATTGACCTCGAATTTTGCACCTTGCAATTTGTAATTTTGTAACCGTTACAGGTAGAGGAAAATTTCCAATTGTACAGTTGTACAGCTAAAAATGCTGATTTTTAACAACAACCAAAAAAAGGAAATTAAATATAAGCGTAAAAATAGACCCACTATAACAAAATGAAATTTCAGTGCTCAAGCTACATTGAGTTATTTCAAATTATTGACTGATGCTGGTACAGTGGGATACAACTTGCCCTTGATATATCCCCAAAGGAAATAATAAAGTTGTGTCAAAATTAGGCGAACGTGGTGACCAATGAACTAAACCTCCTCAGCCAATCCATCGATGTGGAAACATGTAATCCAGTCGTTGACGAGCAATGGCAGCAAAATGTAGCTTGAGCACTGAAAATTTATTTTGTTGTAGCGGGTTTATTTTTAGAGCTTATTTTTAATTTTTTTTTGTAAAATCAGCATTTTGCGCTCGGCAACTGTATAATTGGAAATTTTTCTCTATCTGTAACGGTTACAAACTTACAAATTCCAAGATGCAAAATTCGAGGTCAAAAGTCAAATTTGACACCACCATTGTTTAGCCCCTACGTAACTCCTTATATGTTGCCTGTAACAGATTTGTTATATCTCCACTCTTTTTACAATTGTATGGAGGGTAACAGACTTTTGACTGACCCCGTATACTGACTTAATGTAGGTAATTTGCAGCTCCTCCTCTTCCATCCACTACAGCTTGACTGCGTGAGTCAGGTACTCTACAAAAGAGAATAGAATTTGGATACAGGAAGCCGCACTACTGCCAATTACTCTCCTCTGAAGACTGCGACATACACAGAGTTTGGGGAGAATATGCTGGCTTGGTATGAAGATTGGTCAGATCTCTTTAAAAATATCCTCTGAAGTGATGAAGTGATATTTCGCATCGGTGGATTTGTGAGCCGTCACAACTGCCTCTATTGAGCAGGAGAAGACCCTCTTGTTATCTCTGAAAAAAAGTGCAGAATCGGCCCAAAGTAATTGTGTGGTATAGGATGACTTCGGACAGGATTGTAGGTCCATTTAACACCGTCTAAACTACAGGCCTCAGTGCTTGAATTTTCACGTCACTTCCTGTAGGCTGATCTTGGATGTAAGTTTCTTAACTCTAGAAAAAAATTCTTAATCCTTTATTACATGATTCATAAATGTATTCTTATTTGGTATTCTTAAATTATAAAAATTTTCTTATTTAAAAAAGTTCAATACTTGATAATTCCAGAAAAAATAATTATTTCTATAAATTTTAACAGTTTTCATAAGAACTCATAAAAATGAAAAATTCATAATAATGAAAAATTAAAAACTGTGCATTTTTAAATTGGCAAAAAATTAAGCAAATCATTTAATTAAACTTTGATAGTGATTAGGCTATAGAATTTATCAGTATACAGTTAATTTTCCTTCAGAAGAATTAATTGTTTTTAAATTGTCTTGATTGATTGAATAACAAGCCTAGTTCTAAGTTTGTTAACAAGTTTCAGAAACATCAATGTTTTGAGAAACTAAATATTTGGATGAATTAACAAAATTCTGAACCAACTAATAAATGATAAAAAATGATTTAATGATTAAAAGAAGCTACCTTAATGATAAAAAAGCTTATTAAAACAAATTACAGCTTCTGGATACTGTCCAAAATCAATCTACTAATTCATTCAAAATTTTGATTTAATTTTTAATAATAACTATTGTAATTCTTTAGGCAAGTATGCAATTATTGTTGTAATATATTTCATCTTATAAAGATATTAAAAATGTTTTCTCATAACCATGATTTTAATGATTAAAAATCCGCATTGCATAATACAGTAAGAAATTTAATACAAATTTGTTTTAAGCCTCTTACTGAGACTATTTTGTTCCAAAAATACTCTTTTTACGTTGCTTTTTAGAGTTCATACTAGATAACATGTTGTTTTTCTGGGAACATAGATTATTTAAGAGAACTTTAGGTGCGTGATCAGAGACTAGATTATTTAAGAGAACATGACTAAGATCTGCCGAATGACAACTTTAGGTGTATGTCCCTCATGAGTAGAGGATCTGTTATGATTTGGTGTGCATTTACAGCAGCTGGAAAATCAGAATTAGCAGATCTAAAATCCAAATCTGCTGCTCTAAATTACCAAGATACATTGGAAAATATCTTTTACCTCTAAGGGGTAAATTAAATGATCCAAATTTTCTATTCCAGCAAGATAATTGGACTATACATACAGCCAAAAATCCTTCAGTGGTTAGAGCAGCATGCAATTATTGCTTTAGAATGGCCATCATGCCTGAACTCCATAGAAAATCTAAGGGGAGATTTGGTTAGGATTGTCTATGTAAAGGGTACCCAAGCTACAACGCATTTCAAGTATTAATTTTTACAGGGTGATCCCAAACATTATTTTTTTTTTGTTCAATTCGCTACTGGTCCCCTATTTGCCTTCGGGACGAAACCTTCGCTGAAACACATGTATATGAGATGTAACAAATATGAACATAGATGTAACATATATAACAAAACCTTCACTCTTTACAGCCCTGAAGCTTCAGGATAATTCGTCAAGTATTTTTCTAGCTATTCGACAAAACGTCTATATGTAAGAGTGTCCAGATACTTTTGGCAGGGCAGTGTATTCGAGGATGGATCCAAAAAAAAAAAAGAAAAAGAAAAGGTTACAAGCAGCAGCATTTGAAAAGTAATTATTGTGGAGAGAATAATTTTTCTCCAGAGTGGAGACGGATGGCACTAGCTGTCTTATAACGGGTAGGTATTGTCAGTTCGCAAACGCGTCAGAGAGATTTAAATGGCAAGACGTTTAGAAAAGTAGTCTCGCTTGGAGGTGCGAGCCGTGATTCGCCACTTTGACAAGGTTACGTGAAAACATCCAACGCAAACGCCCTAGCATGTTGAGTGATGGTGTCATCCTCCTGTGACAAATTCCTTTTTCCGAAATTGAAGGAACAATTATCTGGAAAAAGGTTCTCTTCAGACAGTGATGTGAAACAGCTGCCGAGAACTGGCTCAATGGGCAGGGAAGTGAAAACAGCTGCCGAGAACTAGCTCAATGGGCAGGGAAGTGATTTCTATCAAGCCGGGTTAAATAAGTTGATCCCTGCGGGCAGATAAATGCCTAAATAGATTTGGTGATTATGTGAAAAAGTGTTCGGCAAGTATGCCTCTTAATTGCCTTTTGTATTTTTGGTCTATTGTTAATAAATAAATTTTTATTACCTTTGTATCCTTTTTTTTAAAAAAAATCAATCCTCGTATCTTTGGAAATCTCGCACGCTCGTAGCAGTGCGCATGCGCACAGATTCTTCCCTTGTGAACAGACAGACACCATCCATAACCGTAGCATCAACTTGTGTGCAATGCACTGTATCCTACTATACTATGAGAAGAATCCGTAACACTTATTGTTAAGAGTTTTCATCGCACCAACAATATATAGCTCATGTCCAGCAATGCAAGGCAAAATCTGTGCAACAATAGACCAGTCGTGTGTTTCAAAAACTATACAATGGAAGGTACGATTTTTATTATAAAGGGTTTATCAAAATCAATGACGTATATTAAAGATAGACTCCGAATCCTATTGTTAACAGCGGCAAAAAGTGAAGCAAATTGAGCCATGACAGTTCTGGGCAGGAGTGAGCCGTGGATTAATTAGCTGTCTGGCTGCTTTGTTTTTGAAGATTTTGGGCCCGAGGAATAATTAATTCAAAACCATTATTCAAAGTTGTTTTGTGTACAACAGACAAGAAAAAGGATCAGGAATCATTTTCCACAAAAATAAATCAAAAATACGTAACTAAAATGAAAATACGTTACTGAAAGATAATCGAAACGAAATTGAAACTGAAACCATGAACGAAAAATTGTTTATAAAATATAATAAAATACTTCAAATACAAAGTCAAAGAAAAGATAAACTTATCACTCCGTGATCGGCGTGTGAAAGAATTATTAATCAGCTACTCTCGTGTTTAGCCATGTGTTTTGCATCATCTTCACTCACTTTCAGCCATGACAGTTCTGGGCATGGAGCTTCCCAATTTGCTTCAAGTTACAACAATAGGACTCGGAGTCTATCTTTAATATACGTCATTGATCAAAATGAACTGACAGTTTGATTTTGCCGCCGTTTTTTTTTCATGGTACAATCAGAGTAGAGATTTTTATATGCTGTCATTATTAAACATTGAGGTTAAATTATGCAAAACTACACAATCGAACAACGCGTAGAAAATGTAAAAATTCACTTCAAAAACTTAAAGGTCGTGTTATCTGGCAGCAAGGTGATGTGAACTGGCCACCAAGATCATGTGACATGACATCGTTAGACTTCTTTCTCTGGAGTTATCTTAAGGATAAAGTGTACATTAAACGACAAACCATTGAGAACCTCAAAGATGAAATTCGACACAACATTGCTGAAATTTCCCAGCAATTATATCAATATGTTATTGAAAATTTCCTCAAAAGAGTGAATTTGTGGTACCAAAGCCGGGGCGATCATTTGTCAGATGGTCGGATGTTTGGTATCATTCATAATCTCCACGTTTTTACTTTCTAATAAAGCAAAAATATTACAAATTTTCCAATGAAATATGTGTTTTATTAAAAAATTAAAATGTCAGCTCATTTTGGGACACCCTTTATATGCACGTCTTCGCCGAGCTTAAACTTGTGCGTGACGAATTTGAAGATGGTAAGCATAAAACGGGCGTATCGCAACACGTTTGGTATGAGCATTGCTCTTCGACTGCACGGTAATATGCCACCCTTGCGTTCCGTATGGAAACATAAGCACATACTATAGCGGATCAAAATATGGGTGATTTTGTAAAATCCGACGAATCCCTACCATCTGTGCGCTAGCGCAAAATAATATCATGATATGCACTGACTCCACTGCCAGGTAAAACCACAGCAACGTTCGAAGTTGTCGGTAAATTGTAGGGTCGACGGTCATTAGGTTGAAGGTTTAGGGTATTAAGCAATACAACAGCAAATTCCGAATAATCATGTTCATTACAAGCTACAATAGTCAGCGGATATAACGCAGGACAATTCGTTTTAATACAAACAATACCGTTAGAGGCGACTGATCATTTTGTGGAGTTCGAACGTCAGCAATTTCCTGTTCACCCAGCTTATAATAGAGACTTTTTGCAACTTCAAACGATATGCGAAATACGAAAGGCGAAATGCAAAAGGTGACATTTCGTCTTTCTCCTTTCGAATTTCGTTTTGAGAGTTTTTGCACCCGCGAAATAAGAAATGCGAAAAGAGAAATGCGAAAAAGAGAAATTCCAGAGTTTCGATACTGCCAATATCAGAGTTTACTTCTACACTGCTCAGCTCACTCTGATATCTGATTCTCAGCATCATCGCAGCAAGGAGAAGTAAGTACTATTAAAGTTTAAAGCTATAACTCGTGGTGGGATTTAACAATGTGTTAAACAACTGCGAAGCAGTTTCCCATCGGACGCCATGTTGGTTAACGTGAGGAACTTTCTGTCAGAGCGTGGAGGTTGGGCGCAGCACGCATGCGCGACGACACATTTGGTTACCAAAGGTGGCAACGAAATTTTTTTTAATTTTCGTATTTCGTTCGATCAAAGCTGGCATGACCAAACGGTATATGGCAGTCACATGACCAAAATGCCACCTATCGCATTTCACCTTTCGTATATCGCATATCGTTTGAGGTTGCAAAAACTCTCTAATGACAATTAACAAGTCCCAGCTTATGCAATGACAATTAACAAGTCCTTAAAAAACATTGATATATACCTAAAGTAGATAGATACTGATATCCCGCTTTCGTTTTGCCTTGAAAAGCTCGGCGAAGACGGGCATCTCAGCTAGTCCTACTATACTATGCAAAGAATCCGTAACGCTTATTATTAAAGAGTTTTCATCGGACCAATGTACGGATCAACAATGTAGATCTCATCTTTGGTATATCTCATCCAATAATGCAAGGCAAAGTTTGTGCAATAATAGGCCAATTCATTAGATATTCATTCTTGCGTTAATTCATTTTAAAAATTACTTACATTTTTGCAACGCTACTTTGGCTCGTTGATTACATGGCGTGTTAGCACGGCCTTCTAGAAACTACCAGGCCTGCACATGGAAAAGAAAACATTGTTACGTCGAACTGGTGATGCTAATACAGAAGTTAGTTCAACGTCACAATCTTAGTGCTTCAACATTAGTGACGTCATGTTTCTAGGAGGCCGTGGTGGTAGGCAACCTTGATATTCTGCGTTCGAATCCTTCGGAATATAGTTTTTAAACAGAAACAGCTTTGTTTCCAGTCTTCGTTTTGCCTTTGACAAGCTCGTTTTGCCTTTTCGCCGCGCTTAAACATGTACATGAATTTGAAGATGTTAAGAATAAAACACGTTTGATATGAGCACAGAAATATGCCACCCTTGCGTTCCATAGGGAAACATAAGCACATGATCCTAAGTGCAGAGGATCATAGCATGAGTGATTTTCTAAAAACCGACGAACCCTATCGTCTGTGCGCTGGCGCAAAATCATTTCACGATGTGCACTGGCTCCGTTGTCACGTAAAAACCACAGCGACGTCCGAAGTTGTCGCTAAATTGTAGGGTCGACGGTCAATAGGTTGAAAGTCCGAGGTATTAATCAATACAACAGCCAATTCCAAATGATAAGGTTCATTACATCGGAACAACAATATATATCTCATGTCCAACAATGCAAGGCAAAGTTTGTGCAACAATGAGCCAGTGGTATTTGTATCAAAAGCTATACAATGGAAGGTACGATTTTTATTCTATATGCCCGTCTTCGCCGAGCTTAAACATGTATGTGACGAATATGAAGATGGTAAGCATAAAACTGGCGTATCGTAACACGGTTGGTATGATCTTTCTTCTTCGACTACACAGAAATATGCCATCCTTGCATCCCATACGGAAACATAAGCACGTAATGCAGAGGATCACACCATGGGTGATTTTCTAAAATCCAATAACCCTACCATTTGTGCGCTGGCACAAAATAATATCACAATGTGCACTTACTCCACTGCCAGGAAAATCACAACAACCCGAAGTTGTCAGTAAATTGTCGACGGTAAATTGTAGGGTCGACGGTCAATAGGTTGAACGTTTGGGGTATTAAGCAATACAACAGCCAATTCCGAATAATCAGGTTCATTACAAGCTACATACTCAACGGGGATACATGACAATTCGTTTTAATACAAGAATACCGTTACAGGCGACTGATCATTTTGTGGAGTTCGAACGTCGACAATTACCCGTTCGCCCAGCTTATGCAATGTCAATTAACAAGTCCCAGAGTCAAACCTTAAACAACATTGGTATATACTTAAGAGTAGATATATACAGATACCCCGCCTTCATTTTGCCTTGAAAATCTCAGCTAAGACGTGCATCTCAGCTAATCGTTAAACTGTTTAAGATTTTTGAGGTTGCCGCTGACTGCGAAATGCGGTTGGTTTTCCGTTTTTTGACAGCAAGAAACATGGCAGCAGCGGACATACATCGCCATATCAGTAAGGTGCAATGAACCAGTGGTGTGGCTGTTCCGCGACAATGCAAGCTCTAATCATATCTTCTGGTTGGGAACAACTTGGCTACCCTCCTTAAAGATCGGACCTCGCGTCCAGTGACTACCACCTGGTGCGGTCCTAAAGGAGTTTCTTGGCAGCCTGCATTTTTGGCAGTGAAAACTGCGTGGCTTTCCTCACAGGCGGCAGACTTCTATGATGTGCGCATGCAGAAGCTATGCCAGGTGTTTAAATAAATCTGAAAACTATGTAGAAAAATAGTTAAAAGTATGTAAAATCTTGTAAAGAATAAATTGTTTTTATTACAAAACGGATCTTACTTTAAAAACAACCATCGTATTTTTCCCCCTCTTAGTTTTTATCTACAGTGGTGGTCACAGAAATAAGACACTTAGAAAAATTACATTATTATCCACATAATATTTAATACAAGAATGTTCTTTTGGAATAATAAATATAAATCTCAATGGATTGTTAAACAACAAAAAGTATGAAATTAAATTCTTCATGTAATAGTACTTTAACACAGACACAGAAATAAGACTCTTCAGCAAATAAGACAATTAAACAATAAACATCAAATCAAATTTTAATATTTGGTTGGATACCCTTTATTTCTGATTACGTCTTGTAATCTCTTATTCATACTTTCAATTAGACAGTGGCATTGTTCCACTGGAACATTCTGCCAAGCTGCTTCAAATGTTGCCCACAATTGGGTTAAATTTGAAGGTCTTTCCTTCACTAATTTTCGTTTTCACATGTTCCCATAGGTTCTCTATTGGATTGAGGTCCGGGCTCTGTGATGGGCTCTCTGATTCTATTTTCTTCCAGCCATTTTGTTACAGATATGGCTTTGTGTTTCGGATCGTTGTCATGCATCAATGTCCATGTAACGGGCAAATTGTCATCTGCGAATAGCTCCATTACATTTTCTAAGATATTTTTGTAAGAATGTTGATCCATTTTTCCGATTATTTTATGCAATGATTTTACCTCCGCCATGCTTTACTGTTTTCACTGGGTATCGTGGATCATTTGAACAATTTTGTGGATGGTGTACATACACCTTTTCCATCCGATCCAAACAAATTAAACTTTGATTCATCCAAAATTCCACCGGTTTATTTAAGTGTATCTTAGCAAACTCCAAACGCTTCTTTCGATTGATGGGAGAGACAAACGACGACTTCTTGGCAATAGAGCCACGTAAAGAAAATTCATTCAATCGTAGTTGAGAAGAAACATTTACATTATAATCAGTTGCCAATGTGTACTGAAGTTGCTTGGACGTCTTAAATGGGTTGCTTTTACTCATCCTGGCAATAATTCGGACTTCTTTAACAGTTGTTTACGTGGTGGAGGTTTTCCGATTTTATTTCCACTGATTTTTCTTTTTGAAAATGATTAATGGCATTATAAACCACGCACCTGGACCATTTGAGCATTTGTGCAATTTTGAAAATGGTGTAATTTTTACTTTTCAGTGTCAATATCAGTTGCCTTTGTTCAGGCCGACAATGTTTATTTTTGCCCATGATTTGAAACTAAAAAATATTGCAATAATATTAGGGATAAAATAAACGCATAGTAATAAATTAAATAGACGAAAATATTGATTACCTACACGTAAAACGCAAAATGATGGCACTGTCTTATTTCTTTGTCCAGGGTGACTTTTATCACTTCACTTCAAATTCACAATAACTTTAGAGTGTCCTTCTAATACCATGTCATTCATCCATATATGAAATCAGGTTACTTTAAAATAGCTTAAAATTTAGTGTTATGCAATTCATTTGTTAACTTCAAAGATTATTCCAAGTTGTTAAGATAGGGAGGTAAGTGTCTTATTTCTGTGACCACTGTAGTTTCTAACTTCATATCTAAGAATGAAAGATATTCTAGTAATATGTATAAATGATTTGAAGAAAGCATTTATCTGAACGCGTAATCATTGAAATGACACACATGTCGGACAGAAAACATACTTTCAATATTTATAGCAGTTTTTTTGGAGGGGAGGGGCTATATTGAAGATTTAGTCTCTCGGCAAAATACACAAAGTACCAAGTAATAGACGTGATAAAACTTACCATATCAAAAGCATTAATCCTAGGCTATATGGAAACATTACTAGATGCAATGAAATGAGATTTATTTTTCACATGTAAGTAACAACATTGAAACTACAGAGGCTACTCAACAAGCAAAGACTATCAGCAAACAAAAACACAAAACCACAAATCTACAAAAATATATTTTAACGATGGGCCATTAAAATGTATTTTTGTGGATTTGTGGTTTCGTGTTGTTGTTGTTTTCTGATAGTGGTGTCCACAAGTTTTTCGTGATAATCATTTGTATACAAGCAAAGACTAATTAAGGATGTGCTGAAAATGTCTTCTTCCACCAACCCCAAATTACAGCTGAGCACTTTGTTGGACTGAGCTCCTAACGGTCTTTAGAGTAGACTGGCATAAGATATAATTTGCATGTATAGGGTGTTGCAGATAACTACAGGGCAATATAACGGGAAGCCTACCCGCTCGATTGCTGGGGCCGGCTCGACATCAAATGATAATTGGGTAATTTTATCAAAAACATGGCAGTTTTGACGTTAACCACCCCTTCCCCGACTGTGGAAACTGCTGGCTGCTGCAGGCCACCTTCATCTCTCTCCATTCTGCCAATCGACCGAGCCGGCCCCTGCAATCAAGCAGGTAAGCTTCCCGTTATACTGCCCTGTAGTTATCTGCCACACCCTGTACAAATGTTTGAGTTTTATTTTTGAATGAACTATACATCCAATTATGATGCGGGTTTTTTTATACAGGGTGACCCAAACTTATCCAGCATAATTGTTTAGGAACATTGTATGATTCAAATGGAACAAAAAATGTCCTATAAACGTTACATCTAGTTTCGATCGTGTGTGGGGTATCGACGTTTGTCTTTTTTCTTTAATTTAGAGTCTTTCCTAGAAAAAAAACGTAGGTTTACCTATCTATTCTTAAATGTACTCTTCCTGTTTTGCATATGCCAAACAGGAAGAAGAATCGTTGTAGTTGTAACATGTGTGAAAGGTATTTTATTGACTTGGCCGTTGATTTGAGCAGTTGCTCATATTGTGCAACACAACGTCGAAGTTCATTATGCCGTTTGTTTTCACAAGTGAAGAATATGCGGACATTCATTTTAGTTTTGTTTTGTAGTTCAATGTGACGTTCAATAAAAGTGATCTGCACTCTCAAGTGTTTTATTTATTTGCTTTAACAACTCTACAAGAAAATAGACAAACGTTGATATCTCACATATGATCGAAACTAGATGTAATGTTTATAGGACATTTTTTGTTCCATTTGAACCATACAATGTTCCTAAACAATTATGCTGGATATGTTTGGATCACCCTGTATAGTAATCAAAATTGAATGCGGAACAACTTTGTAATTCGAAATTCGCCCCTATCTTTTACGGTTTATGAGATAAATATTGAATATGACCTAATTTGCATAATCAGGTTGTCGGAAGGTCACTAACCGATAACCCACCCAGATAACAGATTTCCCATTCGGTGCTGCAACAGATTTGTGATACCTCCATTTTCTGCACGAATAGAAGGGGAGGGGGTGCCTTTTGTTCTACCCTGTTTAATCTGCATTCCGGTTCAAGTAACTTTCTTCCAGACGAAGAGGTACGAGGTGTGTTCGAATGAAACCTGTTAGAGTCCAGTAAGAAGAAAGCTAGGAACAGGAACCACATGCAAACAGGAGTATTTAATGAACAGTATTGTACCCACATTTCTCAAAAGAAGTCATCCATGGACGTTTAGGCACGCATTCCATTGTTTGGGAGACGGGAAATTCTGTCCGCGGAAAAGATGCAGGTTGCTGTTTGAATCAGCGTTGCTAGCGAAAGTGTTGCCGGAAATAAGTTTTCCCACCCAATTCTGGGGGGTTTTTTCGTCACGTGCTATCTCTAATATATGTTCAGATATCGTCATCTGGGTTTTTCTGGTTTTTTATTTTCTCATCAGATGTCACTGGGATAGGAAAAAACTTAGATCTGGTTGGAAAAACCCAGGTCTGGCATCGCTGGTTTGAACCACTCCGTAACTGCTTCCTCCACCTTTCCTCATCGGTGTTGAATCGTTGTCCCTTGAGGAATTTCTTCGACGGCCCGAAGAGATGAAATTCACCATGGGACAAATCCGGGCTATAAAGAGGACTTTCGAGGACTTTTCATTTCTTCTTGACTAGTGCATCAACAACAACTTTTGCGACATGCGGACGTGCATTGTCGTGGAGAATAATCACTCCTAAAGACAGCATGCCGGGTCGTTTGTTTTTCATAGCCATTTTTTTTCACGGACATAATTTCTCCACTCCTCAAACAGTGGGATGCGTGCCTAAACGCCGCGGATGACTTCTTTAGAGTAACATGTGTACAATACTGATCATTAAATACTACTTTTTAGCACATTTTCGTAGAAAATATGCTTATGTAATCAGTTTGTTCAGCTGTTCGTCCGTCTGTCCGTCTGTAGACAATTCCAACAATGCATTGCGTTTTAATAGATTATATTGCATGGAGAGAGTGCGTGTAGTGAATTACTGGAAGAGAAAATCCTTGCATTGGGGAAAACGCGTGCTGAGCACTTCGGTCCGGCTCTGCGCGTGCTCTAAACGTTCTTGAGATGGTGAGCGTGCAGGATGCACGTGACTGACAATTATAGAAATGGGAGATCAGTGCCTAAGCCAAAAGAATTTCTTTATTCGTAGTGAGCTTATTATTTATTACAATTACTTGAAAACTAACATTTTCACACTGTTTTCACCAATCCAGTAATTAATGCCGTAATAGGTACAATAGCACGTGCCCTAATGGTACAATTATGATACCCACTTAAAAATTTCCAATGACAAGCTATGACATTGGTTTAAAAGCACGTGTTCTAAAGGTACCCTATGGTACCGTTGGAACTTTCACTAATAAGATATGGCATGTAATATATCAAACATCTCGTAACAACGTGTCATGACTGAATATAACGAGTAATTAATGATAGTGGGAATTGGTTTAGTAGCACGTGCCCTGATGGTACCATTGGAACTTTCAATGCTAAGATATGGCATGTAATATATAAAACAACTCTTAATGACGTGCCATGAATGAATAAGTAATTAACGATAGTGAGAATTAGCTTAGTAGTACGTGTTGTAATGGTACCATATATTACCGTAACAAAAATTAATCAAACACTGTGGAATGGAACAACCACAAAGGGAGGGAATCTTTAATCCAAAAGGAGATTTGAAATACCGGATATGTATTTCAGCGATGAGAGACAAATGTCAAATAAAGAAAGTTTGCTTTAGCTGACTTTAGTCTCTCATCGCTGAAGATGGCTACTTGATAGCCGAAATATGTATTCGGTATTTCAAATCCCCTTGTGGATTAGAGGTTCCCTCCCTTTTTGATATGTAACCTTGGAAATTTCAATGCTAAGATATAGCTTGTAATATACAGCGTGAATACAAAAGTCTGAACCCCCCTTTTATTTTTTGAAGCGAAGCAGATATGTCAATTTTGATGAATCCAATGAATAGGAAGTTGTGGGTGGCCTATCCCATTGTGCACTTTTCATCATCCCAAATATGCAAATTAGGACACATTCAAAATTTATCTCAAAAACCGTAAGGAATAGAGAAAAAAACCCAATTGCAAACTTGTTCAGCATAAAAAAACAAACAAAACCAAAAAAAATCATCCAAATCGGACCAATCAATCACCCACAATCACGTGTTGAACTGTTTGTAGCTTACAAACAGTCACACTGCACAAGGAAAACTGAATGTTGACTTTTCCACCATGTAAAGCATGCAAATCAAAAAAATTAACATAAATTACCATACTCATTCACTTTCATGCGGAAAAGCAAATAAAAGGCATGTTTCAGCACACAGAAGAGAAAACAATTCCAGGATGGTAAGCTACACTGCTCCGGAAATGGTCAACATGATCTTCTGCTTCGGAGAGGCAAGGAGAAACCTACATACTGCAGTTAGGTTCTATCGAGACAGATACTCTAACGAACGCCATCCATCTCGTCAAACATTGCGTCACATTATTCAAAGATTCGAGGCTACAGGGATTGTTAATGCAGAACGAGGAAGACCAAGGACACAAGGCGACGAGGATACAACAACACTAGTTCTGGCTGCAGTTGCTGCAAATCCCCACACAAGCAGCAGAGCAATTGCTGCAGATGTTGGGTGCCATCAGAGAACTGTTCTCAACATTCTACACGCACATCATTTTCACCCATACCATATTCATTGTTACCAGGAGATACTGCCATTGGATTATGTTGCTAGGGCCGCCTTCTGCAATTGGTTACTTACCTGCCTGGATGACAATCCAAACTTCATTCATGAGGTGTTGTGGACAGATGAAGTCCAGTTCACCAGGGATGGAGTTATCAACAGGCACAACCATCATCATTGGGCAGACGAAAACCCACGATGTCTGCGAGAAGCAACTCATCAAATGAACTGGAGAATCAATGTGTGGTGTGGATTGTACAATGACACTGTGGTTGGACCGTATTTTTACGATGGAACACTGACTGCAGAACGCTACCGGACTGAAATTCTCAACGTGGTAGTCACAGACTTCATTGACAATTTGCCATTGGCCTCGTATCAGCGCACGTGGTTTCAGCTTAATGGAGCTTCTCCACATTACGGGTTGGTCGTTCGCGAGCGTCTAAGTGACATGTTTGGACAACAAGTGATTGGCCGAGGAGGACCAGTTCGTTGGCCACCCGGCTCCCCTGATTTTACACCACTTGACTTTTTCTTGTGGGGATACCTGAAGGACAAGGTTTATGCTACGCATCCCGCCTCACTGGAGGATCTGGTTCAACGAATCCAGGAAGCGTGCCGAGGAGTGACACCAGCCATGCTTGCCGATGTTTTGGCGTCAGTTAGGTTCCGTGCCCAATTGTGTTATGGTGCCCACGGTCGTCACATCGAGCATTTTGTTGATTAACTTTTTTTTTAAACTGTTTGAAGTAACTTGTTTGTGCAGTGTGACTGTTTGTAAGCTACAAACAGTTCACCAGTGATTGTGGGTGATTGTTTCCTGCCTTCTTCTTACAACCCCTACTTGATTCGAATGGGTTTCATTTGAACATGCCTCATATTGTCCAGCCCGTTTGCTCGAGAAATCGCCTTCGCAGAAAGGTTTCTACAATGTCTGACACTCTTAAAATAATAATGTGTTTTCTCAGAAAATTTCACATTTTTCTTTCACCGTGTATAATTAACATCAGATTTTTTAAACCGAGTTTTATACTTAAACCCATATTATGGATCTTGTATTGATGTAAAATAAATATTGTACTTTAAAAGGATACCATATTTCTAATTAAGTAATACGTCATTTTGATCATCGCTAACGCGTTTCCTAATAACTACATCTGAAAGAGCAACGACTATAATTATATTTTGGACATAAAATCAGGTTCAAATTATAAAATATAAAAGCCAATCAGACATACTTTTAAATATGAATAATTTTGATTGGATAAGAATCTATAAATATTAATGAGGAAATAACATATTTATGATGGAACTGGATAAAAATAAAATAAAAATAAAATAAAGCCATTATTTAATTAAAGTATCCAGTGATGTTTCCCGATGGTGAAGATGGATATCATGTTAATCTGAGGCAAGTCAACAAGAGGTAAATAAAGTCCCGGTATATCACCTAGAATTCCTGTCTTTCAGATTTTTCTTAGAATGGATAGCCCCTTCGCTTTGTGTTGTATTTATTGGGTTATTATTTAACCAATTTGGAGTTATAATTTAACTTCTTGAGGTTCTTCTGCTTACCTACAAGTGTAATTATCCCGGGCAACGCCGGGTTCTCTGCTAGTAAAAAAAATAAAATAAAGCCATTATTTAATTAAGTAAAGCTAAGTAAAAAATTAAAAATTATTAAATAAACAATTAATAAAATAAAATTAACATTTTTAAAATAACAAATGGATATAATAAATTCAATAACAACTCTAAATTCAATATCAGGTCCATGGGAAAGTTTTTTCGTTTTTGCAATTATTACAACTGACTTATTAATGCATAAATGAATTTTTTATTCATCGAAATAAATTCCATCATTATCAACAGCCTTCTTCCAACGAGATACTAAATCATAAATTCCTTTTTTTTTTTTATAAAAGTCACGAGTTTTGCAGTTGAAAATCACACCCAGTTCATGTTTTAGCTCTTTTTCTGTCTTGAAGCACTTGTTTCTCAAATGGTTATCGAGAGATCGGAAAAGGTGATATCTGTTGGCGAGAGATCCGGAGAGTAAGGTGGATGAGATAACACTTCCCAGGCAAATTTGTTTATTACCTGACGGGTCAGCTTTGCCGTATGCAGACGTGCGTTGTCATGAAGAAAAGCAACACCCTTACGGTTCGCAAGAGCTGGCTGTTTTTCTTGTGATTTTTTCAATGTGCACGTTGAAGCTGACCAACATACACGTCATCTGTGATAGTTTGTCCTACATTTTGGAGCTCATAATGGACTACACCAGCTGTTGTCCACCAAACACTCAAGAGAATCTTCAAGATGCTCATCACCAGTTCTAATTTTTTTTGAACCAATTCTGTGCCGTCCGGTCCGTGACAGAATCATCACCGAATGCTGTACAAATGTTACGAGCAGCCTCCGCTGCTTTATGGCCAAGTTTAAATTCATACAACAGGCAGGCTCGAATTATTGGGGATGTAGGCAGTGTGACCATTCCTAGCATAATTATGCTATTTTAGCATAAAATAAGGCCTTCAGCATAAAATCTACCATAATGAAATTTTTGGCATATTTCTAGCATAATTTATGTAATTGATGTATAAGCAGAAACATAGTTTGTTTTGTACGAATAAAAATAAAAGTTTCTTTCGTATATTGACAGTTTCGTTTAAGTTCTTCACTCAAACTTCCTCTTCAAACAACAAGACAACACGTTTTTTTTTAAAAAAACTTTCAATTTTAAAATTGAAACTTTCAATTTTTAAACACAACTTTCGAGCTCAGCTTTCTACGGCTTCTACGACTTTCTACGGATTAAAGTAGGATTATGTTTTTCAACAATGATTTGAGATTGCAACCGCTTTCGTAGAGTTGGATTCTGATCACGGTCTATAGATATTCATGGTCATCGAGCTTCGGCCATTTTCCATTGTTTCGAGAAGCTAAGGAAAACAGATCACGCCAGGTGCCGCATAGATCGCACCACGGCCGACCGTGACCTACGATAGAGGTTTTTCATTGAAACTGAAAATGAGAGTAAAGTATCTGTCTGTCGATAGGGCGGCGCTGCAGGCGTTTTTGGGCCGATTGTACATGCAGCGCCACTTTTCATTTTAACAATGGAGCTCGATGACCATGAATATCTATAGACCGTGATTCTGATTAATCTAGTAGGCCTATGCAGCCTATGTATTGTTAAGCAATTTTCTATAATTGTTCTATGTATTCTTTAACGTTTTATGATTGTTCAAATTTTTTTTTTTAAATCTTTAAAATTTAAGTGTTCAAATCTTTAAAAATGTTTACGAAACGCTTGAAGTACTTTGCTTATGAGTATGCATACTGAACTGTTTCAAGACTTGTTCTTAACTTTTAGATGTAATTACTCGTGTTTACGGTTGTACCTTCTTTCTATCCCATTTGGGACTTGAGACAAATTAAACTTTTTTTTTTAAATCTGCCTCTAGATGGCTCTCAAAATTGAAATGAAACGTGTTGTTTTCAGTTCCTTTTAAAAATAATATGGCATAATTCTGTAGCAATTTTTACATTAAAACTGCATAATCTAGCACAATTGAAGTCAAAAGAATTTAGTAGGTCACACTGGAAGTAGGCGCCATTTCAGGTGTTTTTTCAAAATAAAATTGAATGTTTTCACTTAGACAAGGAAGTGACCAATCATTTCTCTTTAATGTATAAAAAATTTGCATTATTCGAATCATCCTACGAGAGGATTGTAACCATTTAAAAAGTAAGGGTGAAGAAACGAAAAAACTTTCTCCTGGACCTGATAAATGGAATATAATTTCATAAAAAATGAATAAAATGAAAGTAAAAAGGAAAATAAAATATATAAATATAGAATAACAAAATAAAAATTATATAAATAATCAAATATAAAGGAAAATAATTTAATAAATAAACAAATAAAATAAGTTAAAATGAATAAAATAAACAAAAATAAAATAAATATATAAATTAAATTAGAAATAAGATTAATATTAAAAATTAAGACAGAATAAATTAGTGTTAAAATTATAATTTTGAAGATGGAATATTTTTTTTAGGAAATACAGTAACAAACAAAAACCTCTATTCTTCGAAAATGTACAAACTTTTAAATAAAAGAAACAATCAAAAATTTATTACTTAACAAGAATTCGATCAATTGTTAGATATTATTAATGAATATATTTAGCCGTAATTTAACTTTTTTTATTTTTATTTGTTTAATTACTTTTAAGTTACTTTGAATTATTTATTTTTATTTCAGGTTTATATATTACATTTATATAATTTAATTATATATTTTATTTATTTAAATTATTTTATTTGTTTATTTATTAAATTATTTATTTTACTACATTTGGTTTGATCATTTGATGAATAACCAAACCGAGGAACTGTGGATAATCGTAATACCAAAGAAAAATAAACAACCTCTTGTCCACAACAATTTACTAATCCGTATGCGCATTTCGGCTACCTTGTAGCTATCAATCAGCGGAATACTTTTGATAAACTTTAAAAATCCGAAGTCAGAATTTTCAAAATCTATTGGATCCATTCTTCCATACTCCTCACCAGAAATCATAACAAAAGTACAGTTTTGACCAAGGCTACCTAGATAATACTAGGTAGCCTTTGGTTTTGACTTTGATTTAAGAACCATTGTATTATTTTTCTCTTGCAATCTCAATTTTTTTACGCAATTTTGATTGACTTTTCGCCTGTCTGTCTTTAACTGATTTTTTTCACTGGCGAGCTGGTCAATATTTCTGAGCACTTTTCTGAGAAAAGGCTGGCGTTTTCTTTTTTGTATATTTTTTACAATTGGTTTAACCAGTGCTCTTATTTCTGAAAGTGAAACAGTGGTTTCATGTGAGGCTTGATGAGGTGTGAAATTTGTAAAAGATGGGGGCAAAGAGCATTAAAAAATGATAAATAAAAAAAAATATAATAAATAAAAATTAAAGATAACCAGTATCAGCAGGGATATCACGGATCACTTTACCCCAACCCATCCTCGTGTTACTAGTCTTCCATTAGGCCTAACCATCCAAGTAAATCAAACTGAATTTAATTTGCCAATTAAGTCAATTATGTAGTCAAATTGTTATAGTTGTTCAACTTCAAACACAGCATCCCAGAAAGCTAGTGAAAAGTTTCGTGTCACGAAAAAATGGTCTAGACCATTAAAATATCTTTTATAATCGTGAATTCAAATATTAACACTAGTTGCTTTGGTGTCGACGTTCGAGCTGTGACGTATAATTGAATCATTTATTGGTCGTGGCACTATATAAAAGATCCTCTTTGCCCCCTATATCCATCTTACCCGGCCTTCCCTTATTTACACAGATTCCATTGACAGTTGTAAACTTGAAGAAAACAAAATAAATTGTTATATACAATATAAAAAAAGTAAAAAAATAAATAAAAAAGGGGAGCTAACCATAGTAGTGTAAGTATATGCATTAAAGAAACGTATCCTTCTGTATCATAAACATTTCCTAGGCCATAAATCAAAAAAATATTTCCACCATATAAGTTATTTTCACTTACATATTTTTCAGTTAAAATTTGTCGTAATTGTTTATTTGTCTTTCTTTTTTCATTTTACTCAATTGTTGAGAGGTGTCTCTTTGTAAGTGCTAAAAAATACAAAAAACTTTAGACAAGAATATTACTCAAAATGGTAAAAACAAATAATATAATTTACAATGCAGACTACACTGCGATTCACCCATTTTAATTAATAAATTGCAGTCCATGTTCACCAGTTAAAAATGAAATAGATTAAAATTGAATGATTTGACGAGATTCCATGTTTTAAAAGAAAAATAAACATATATCAATAAACAATTGAGACATCAACAATAATTCTGCATGACATTAAAATTCGAGGAGAAGAAACATGCACGTGAGTTTTTTGTTGAGAACGTGAAATGTGAAACGTGCGTTATTCCTAAGCCATGTAGAACCCGATTGATTTATTCAGTCGAACTTTATACTCCGCTAAAGACTGTTCACATTTCGGCCTTACATCAAAATTCCCAAACGTGTGACTAAGCACAAACTATTTTTTTGATTGCTGCATACACTATTGAAACTAGAAAAATGGGCGATAACGGTAACAACAAAAACGGTAACAATAATAACGGTAATAATAACGGTAATAACGGTAACAACGTAAACGGTAACAACAATAACCACAAAAACGGTAACAACAATAACGGTAACAACAATAACGGTAACAACAATAACCACAAAAACGGTAACAACAATAACGGTAACGGTGAAGAGAAAAAGGATGTCTGTGCCATGGTTCTCGAAGCAATTACCAAATATGACGACGGTAAAGGCGCAACACCTAAACAGATAAGGTGCTATGTGATGAAGAATTTTGCAGTTTACATGACTGAAAGTGAACTGGCCATGTGCATAAGAAATTCGCTCAAGAGACTGATTATGGTTAAGGCCATCAAGCGCCGAAACGCCGATGGTAAATACTACCTCAATCCATGTCCTCCTTGTCCGCCACCGCCATGCCCACCACCACCGCCGCCATGCCCACCACCGCCGCCATGCCCGCCACCGCCTGCGTGCCCACCACCGTGTCCACCACCGCCATGCCCGCCACCACCGCCGCCATGCCCACCACCGCCTGCGTGCCCACCACCGTGTCCACCTCCCCCACCCCCACCATCTCCCCCGACGTGCCCTCCGAAGCCTTCTCCCCCAGCGTGTCCTCCTCCTGTGGGCTGCCAGAACTATCGTCTGCGGCAATACATGAACGGCAAGCCCGGAGTCGTGAAGAAAACGTCGAAGTGGTAAAACAATCGCTCTTGTATCCTGAATATATCGACTCCACAGCACAGCAATGAGAATTCATCTTACTACAAGGCAAATAAGTGAAAGAAAATCTTTTATGCGAGTTTTTAACTTTTTCTTTAATTACCAATAATGGTACATACCAAATAACTATTTTAGTATATGCTTGGCTAACTATTGAATTTTACAAAGTATGTTAAATTTAAATATCAATCAAAAGCAGTTCGATAAATGGCCTTTTTTTTTAAATATATAATTCATTGAGCATCACTTTCAGTTTGAACAGTTACTTTAGCGGATGATATGCACATATTTGTCATTTGTTTTTTCTTCTAAATTCCTGGGTTAATTCTAAATTTAATTATAGCTCAATGAAATTCACGTTAATTTTTTCAAGATAACGATGTCAAAATTTTAAGTGAATAAAATTTGTTTCTACTTTTTTAAATTTTTAAAATTTCATTTGATCTAATGCAACATGCATTTTTTTTCAAAGGTTTTTTTTGCAACTAGAGAGGAACTATCGCCTTAACCACAGTGTGGCGTTTTAGAAAGTTTCCCAGCTTCTTTAAATATAGATGAAAATGGAATGGAAAAAATTCAGCGATCTGGCTTCGAACCAAGGACCAAGAGAATCTAGCTCGTCGCCTTTACCAACTAGGCCACGGCGGACAATTGTAGAGCTAAGCTCTGTCTTAAAGACTGCTAAGCAGTCAGTGATAGGACAGTAACCCGGCTCGCAGATCAGGAATTTATTTTAAAACTATCATCAAAGATAGTGATGTTTCAATCCATGTCGCGAAAATTTCCCTTTCCTTTTTCATCTACAGAGTGTATCTAAACGCCTATCAGCAACTTCTGGTGGTGACTCCCCACAGCGAGATGAAAACAAAATTTCATATAAATATGGTTCGGATAACGAAAAGTTTGAGATTTAGGTAGTTCAAATTGAAGTTTCAGGCAGCTGGTTTTTCTACTGTGGATGGCAGATGAGATGCGGAGAAGCTGCAACAAATTCTTGAAATAACGTCCCATTTATTGGTTATTAACAGGTGCGCCTGCTAATAACTTCAGGTGTACCTAAACATGAAAGACCAAGTATATACCACAACTGTCCAGGAGGTTGATGAGCTTTGGAACCGTATTGACAATGCTTTCAGCGCCACAAGAGGTAGCCCAGGGACCCTCGAACGAGTACGCCAGTTGATGTTTCGTCGCCTCAATGCGTATGTTGCGTCCCACGGTCGTAATTTTGAACATTTGTTGTAGCTTCTCCGCTTATCACCGGCCATCCAGAGTCAGAAAACCAGCTGCTAAAACTTCACTTTTAACTGCGGAAATCTCAACTGTTCGTTATCCGAACCATGTTTATATAAACGTTTTTCATCTCGCTGTGAGGAATCGCCACCAGAAGTTTGTGACAGGGATTTAGATATTTATGCATAGTCTTGAAGCATGGCTTCATTTTTCCAGCATCAATTTATAGCGACGTTTCATCTGATTTTCATATTTTAAGAATTCTCTACCACTGCCATGGGTATTCTTTTAAACATGTATGCTTCATTGTTTTCACTTACTCTGAAGAAATCTGAAAATATTGTCGATTCGAGATCGGGAAACCATGTTAGCGCAATGCCCATTTATTCGACGCGAAGAAAGGTAAATGCTATATCCATTAATATTTTTAAATTGTATTTTCATAATAGTTTTAAATATTAGTATTTCATTTTGTCATTTTTCGAGCGATACATGTAATTTGCTACTTTATGAAAATCATTCCATCTGGAGGCAGATGCTGCATATAAGGAAGCCTAATAGAAAAGAGTGGTTCAGATGACTCGACGGAAAGGTAGGTCGATGAAGCAGCTTTCTCATCCTACTGTATCTTTCGATTATCGTAATAGGAACAGCTCCACGAGGAGAAATATTGAAAAGAATTAAGTTGGAAAACTCTCTGATCCTTCACTATAAGCTCGTCTGTCTTTAGAGGTAATTTTGAAGAGGACTGTAAAAGAACATTTAGGTAAGATTTTGAGTTTAATATTTTGAACTGTCTGATAAACTTGTAATATAGTGAACAAAAACCGTAATTGTGAAATCGTGAAATTGTGAACCATATGCCTGTTGGAAATTTTGTACTTAAAGATGTCTGCCTATTTCATTTGTTCATAAGGCTCAGGAGCAGTGAATAAGTCGGTAAGTGAATTTCAGCTCTTACTGACCTATTGTTAAATTAACGTCTTTAAAAATTGGGTAAGTATTCAATTCGAAGGACATTAATCACATACAGGGTGACGAAAACAAATGGTAGATGATACACATAATAGATCAAGGTATAGTGATGCATTTTGTCCCTATGAACATGGGTCCGAATTTGAACGCTAACTGAACAGAAATAAAAATGCCGCCACCAAGATCAAGTTAATAACTCAGGTTCTGCAACGCCTAGGATAATAAATTTTGGAGGAATAATAGGGTACATAAAACTATGTAAACCGTTAAAATTTGATCGTATTCCAACAAGTAGATTCCGAGTTACGCATTCAAAATCGTAAGTGCTCACATGCGAGTCTTACTATGTTGAGTGCGTAATTCTGAAACTACTCCTTGGAGTACGATCAAATTTTAACGTTATACAGAGTTTTATGTACCCTATTATTCCTTCAAAATTCATTATCCTAGGCATTGCATAACTGTTGATCTTGGTGGCGGCATTATTTCTGTTAATATCTCAGATAGCGATCAAATTCATCACTATACCCTGATCTATTATGTGGATCATTATCTACCATTTGTTTTTCGTCATCCTGTGTATTCGAAGGGGGTATTTTCGTAGATTGCGTGCATTCATGAAAAGATGCAGGAAATTTCTTTGTAGTAATTGGTTTATTCACGAAATTTTCTTTAATAATTATATAATTTTTCTATGGCAAGAATTACTAATAGAATATAGAAGCGCTACTGGCGATTTATTCATAAATAAGTTTTAAGTGTTTAATATTTATTGCTTGTTTCATCCCAGTTATTGGGTGCTTCAAGGGATTGGTAAAATTTTCCATAGTTAATGTCACTCGTCAATTTTTGGGGTAAACCAGCTAACCACAGATGGACGTCATACTAAACCGAATGGCCAAAAATCATGGGAAGACACTGGATGTGATAATGGCGAGTGAATAAAAAGGATGCAGATGGTCTGAAAATGTCCACATAATGTGCACCTGTCATTTTTCCCTGCAGCCGGAGAATGGGGCCTAATTGCGACCGTGTGAACACAGCCGTGACCGCCGAGAGACAAGGCCTGAGCGCGGAAACGTCATACATTGTTACATCATCCTTAGAAGGGCTAATTTAAGACTTATTATTGGTTGAAATACGAATAACAATACCCTTCTAATGATTAACAATGCATGACGTTTCCGCGCTCAGGCCTTGTCTCTCGGCGGTCACGACACAGCCCAGACTATAATTTGAGTCTCCTCCTGCCTGGACACCCAAAATCCATACCTTCATGGGGCATACGCCTCACAATGCATTGCAAGCCTTCAACCGATCTGACTGCTATGGAGCAAGCGATATATTTTTGACGCGTTGAATTCATTCGTTTTTGTGTTGGTCGTATTTTTGAATGGCCAATAAACGACAAATCCAGGTTTTTAAATGTCTCGTAGAAAACATAAGCGTATAGAGGTAACGGAATGACGTAGTGGATAGCAAACGGTTATGCGAGTGTGGGCTCTAATCCCATCCGCATTTATCTTTCTCATTTCGACATTTTTCTTCAGTAAAGAGTAATTTCGTCAATGTGTGCAATTTTAAATAAGGAAACGCTTTCAAACCCCACTAACGTGCATAAAATTCTATTGTCAGGAAGTGAGAAAGTGAAGAACATAAACACGGAGCATGATTTAAACTCGCATCTTACCTTTCCTTTTGCTGCCCAACAAGTCATCCTATTACTCTAAATGGCTGTCTAAAATCTGCTTGTACGAAACATTTGAACGCACTTGGCTCTTTCCCCATTGGTCATTCAAGAGAATGATCAACATCCTAAACAAGAATTAGTGACTTAAAGCGAGTGGGACATCCTGTATATAAGGTATTAGATTTAGCTTTATACTTGTTTTCATCATTTCCATACTGTTTTTGAATTTGGAATAAATTGCAGTCCATTATGTATAACAGTGAAAATTATTTTTGGGTTTCGTACCCTTCAACAATAAAGTCCAACGCGTAGAAATTTACATTTTCTCGTTTTACCCTATAATCGTCAAGCCAGTTTGAGCCTTGCTTTGCTAGTCCTTGTCCAAGGAATAACTCCACTCCGTATTGATATCGGAATCCGGGAATATCTACAAGAATGAATCTACTTGCCTTAATTTCGCATTTTCTTTTAGGAGCCATCCTCTTATCGAAATCGATTTACACCAAATAGGTACATTCTCGGACGCTTCCCTATAATTATTGTAGAATAAAAAGTATAGTTATTTATCGATCAATAGTGGCTAATATTTTACAAGTGATATTATTAGAATTCATTTTGTATGACAATGTAGCTTACAAAACATTAGTTGAGAACATATTGAAAAACAATTTCCTATGCCTACTTTGCCATTATTGCTTATTGTCATTAACAGGTACAGTCCCTCGGAAACTAATACTTGGATATTTTCGAAATTACGAGGGGCGATTGATAAATAAGGTATCCATGGCTGTAACTTTATTTGTTAACCGATTTTCAAAATTGTTTTTGTATCTTATACTCACATTTGTCCTCTGTGTAATGCACTTTTTGACATAGTCCCCATCCCTTTCCACGCATTGCGCCAACGCGTGACTAATTGGGTGAACCCGTCGGAGAGGAATTCCGGAGTTGTCGACACCAGGATTGAATGGCAGCGTTTACCTCGCCGTCAGAACCAACTCATGTCCCTTAAGGGGCTCTTTCTTCTTTGGGAAGTGGTGAAAGTCGCAATGAGCAAAGTCTTTCATTTTTGAACTGCAATTTTTCGTCTTTGAACTGTAGGCGCTGCAACGCTTCTGGTGTGTGGTGACTCGTGTGCGGGCGGACGTTATCGTACTCCAGAAGAGCGTCCAAAGCTGCCATTCAATTCTGGTGTCGGCAACAACTCCGGAATTCCTCCCCGACGGGTTCACCCAACTAGTCACGCGTTGGCGCAATGCGTGGAAAGGGATGGGGACTGTCGAAAAGTGAATAGTGCATTACATAGAGGACAAATGTGAGTATAAGATACAAAAAGAATTTTGAAAATCGGCTAACAAGTAAAGTTACAGCCATGGAGACCTTATTTATCAATCGCCCCTCGTATAAAAGTATTAACAAATATATTATAAGCTAAAACTCCGTAACAGTTTGACCAAGTACGTTGATCTAAGTGAGAAAGCGAATCTAATCATGCCTTTGCTGTTTATTTCGAACTATGGCCCTCTGTCACATGAGAACATTTTCAACGAGAGTATTCGTGAAACAAATTCCTGCAATCGGAGGAAAAAGTGAGCCGAACGAAGTTCGTGGAGAAGTCGATTAGCAAAGGAAAAAGGAACTTCCACTCCACTTAGCCACGGAAGGGAACAGTCAAGGAAAGTACGGGACGAGAAATGTAAGCAGACTTTACTTATTAAGGCTTGGGTCACACTGGCGTAAAACGTCGTGTAAATACGCCGACGTAACAACGTCGCCAAGCGCGGCACCATGCTATTTGCCGGAAGTGACATCACTGGCGTCGTTACGTCGGCGTATTTACGCGGCGTTTTACGTCAGTGTGACCCTAGCCTAATTCTTTGACTTGGATAATTCGGTATTAAAGATACGGAGTTGGGAATTGTTAAATTATTTCCTGAGCTTCCGAATTTCTAACTATACCCTTCCGAATTTTTGCAATATTTCAGTTTTCGTTAAAGGCCTACGTTTGGGAAAATATTGGAAAAATTGCTTAGAGACCTCACTTTATTTTAAACATCAAGATTTAGTAAATTGTATATTTCTCTCCAATTAACAAATTAATTGCATATTTTTGTGGATAGTTATTTTTAACGCCTTTGCTTATAAATTTTTAGATTTCTTAGAATTCTTTGATTGAGTTTCTCATTTTTCATTTTTGTGCTCCAGCAGGCAACGTTTGTTCTTTGCAGCTACGGTTGAACTGTTTGCGCCATTTCCTCAGAAGCAACGGGAATGTGCCGTCATCTTTAGTTTTTCTACAGGACCAATTCAACCTTCAAAATTCTTCGACACCTTCCGAGACAGCCCTACCTCAACTTGATAACCATGAGCCTGCGGATCCCTAGCCCGTCTCGTCAGTTTATCAATTTAAGTTTGCTAAATGTATAAGCCTTATCTGGAGTTACTTTGTCGAGAAAGTAAAACTTCAATTATCTTTCACTGCGAATTAAACTTTTTATTTATTACAATTTTAGTAACCGCGTCTGTTTTTACACGTGACAACCTCCATTATCTACTGTCTAGTTTTTAAAAATACGTAAGTTGTGAGCGTGCAAAATTTATATAGAATTTAAAATAAATTATGGAACTTTATAATGAATCGATATATAGTGGATCGTCTAGATCACTAATCCATAATGCCATCAAGGGAATGGTTGTATATTGAGAATGGGCAGAAAATTATGGTTGAAATATTTTATGAAGGCATGTGGAATCAATTAGGCAAAAATTAACCTCACAAATTTTAAATACAAGCTCTAAACTAAACTTAGACGTAACATTTAATTACTGAATTACAAAAATCGACAAAATTTAAAGGTTACAAATTAACGAGGCTAACGAGAAATACAGGCTCTGGCACTGAAGTCACCTGACCAAGAACAGTGTATTTTAACAGTATTTTCCTTTGTTGGAAACAATGAAGGTTGGATTGTTAATAGACCTATCTTGGTCAGGTGACTTTTCAGTGCCGGAACCTTTCTCGTTAGCCTCGACAAATTAGACACTTGGATCAAAATAAAGCAATCTTAAAATTAACTTACTGATAAACTTTATTTAGAAAAATCTATCAGACTTATTATACAGGGAGTCCAAAAAAAAAAGGCCGGCGTGAGGAAATGAAACATGTCCAAGACAACGGGTATATTCAACAATAAGTTTATTCAAATGTAGGTGTATTCAACAATGTGTGCTGTGAATGGTTTGAGTTTGTTGGTTTCTTTTTCGAACAGTTGATTTCGGTTTCGGCTACAATGGGTCGATATACGGTTAGTGAACGAATCTAACTAGTTCGTTGGTATTACCAACAAGGAAATAACTTTGCAAACGTTAGACGGCCGTGGGTGCGAAAGTATCCAAATAAGGCAACCACCTGCAAGAAGCACAATCCAGGCATTGATCAGAAAATTCAAGACAGATGAGACAGTCAAGGATGCACACAAGGGCAGTATTCGAAGCGGCCACCTCCAACAATAGTGCCACTAGAAACTTGTGCAGATATCCATTGCACACTGATGGACACTCCTTCTACATCAACTCGCCAGTTAAACCGACAGCACAATGCTTCCCAAACTTCAGTGATACGATGCATTAAAAGAATAGGATTCAGGTGCTACAGACCCCGACTTGAGCATGGCATGAACGAAACTGATCATGGCCGCCGTCTAAAGTTTTGTGGTTGGTTGTATGACATTCTGGATGAAGAACCAGACGTGTTAGACCGTATTTTATGGACTGACAAAGCTAAATTTCACCTGAACGGATTAGTGAACAGGCATAACTGCGTCTACTGGCCGGACGAAATCGTCATAGCACAATAGAGAAGGGCTTACGGAGTCTAGGTGTTAATGTTTGGGTGGAAATATGGTCTGGTGGGATAATTGGGCCCTTTTCTTCAAGGGGAATTTAACTGCAATTGGATATCACAGGCTGTTACGGGTAAAGATCATTACAGCAATGGACTTCGCACGAGTGACGTAAGTTAGCTCCACCCCTTGGCAACGCGCCATCTTGGATCCACACATGTCGTTGCTAAGCATTAGATATGCTGATTCGTAGACTATTTTGGCTACATAAGCGATCAGAATATCTGCAATAAAACTATATTGTATTGCTAAGTTTTTTATGACGACCCAAAATTAATTTCAAAAGGAGAAAATGGTTTAAACTCTTCCTAGCAACGGCTGTGTGGAACCAAGATGGCGAATCACTAAGGAAGTGACGTCTCTTCGTACGAAATCCATTCAAGCGCAATGTCCAATGGACACCATTTTTCAACAAGATGGTGCTCCGTGCCACTATGGTAGAGTGGTCCGTAATTTTCTCGGCACAGTTTCCCGAGAGCTGGATAGTTCGTGGCGGGCCTGTGGCATGGCCTCCACGCTCCTGCGATATCACACCTATGAACTTTGCCGTGTGGGGAATTGTCCGTGATACGGAACCCTATGGTTTATACGGAACCTCCACACGACATCGAAGTCGTTAAAGTACTGGTCAAAGAGGCATTTGCTACTTTACCCCACCATTCTGCGCTAAAATTTGTCAACAAGTTTAGCTTCGCGCAGCGCTGTGTTTTGATGAAAAGAGTGGACAATTCGAACATTTATTTTAGGATTACGTCATGCCTAGTGGCTAGAAGAAATAGTGTGCCCATTGCCGCTGATTTCGCGTCATCATGACTGATGACATCGCCAGATGGCATGACTTTCTAATGCGCCGACAATTACTCAATAATGCATGACATTCAATGTAAGTTTAACAACATTAACCCTTTAAAAATAGTTGTTTAATAAAATAAAATAATATTGAAAACTTGTAATATGTAGATAAACCTAATTAAATGAATTTCAAAGCAGTATTCGTTTTATTTATTATTTAATCGAATTACAAAAATTCCTCATTTTGTTCTAAACGCGTTTTTACGATCTAATTACAAAACCTATTTAATCATTTATAGTGTGGTTAGTTTCTTTATTATAATCATTTTACATATAGTAACTAAATAAAAACAGATATACAATATTTTATTGTGTACGTCTGAGCTTTAAAAGTTTACTTTTCTCACGTACTACACTTTTATCTTTGTTTAGTGTTTTTACTAGAAAGTGCAAGCGCGTAAGAACGTAGAACTTGATAATGCTATTTGTTATGGAGATTGCATCCAACAGGATTTATACGTTACATAGATAAACATTTTGCAATATCATTTAGAATATCTGAATGCATTTCTGTTTCAATTCTGTTTCACAGTGTATCTTCCACTTTCAAAATCAAACCAAATAATTCGGCATTTTAATTCCACTCGAATTATTAGTAGTAATCGTCCTAGGTTATATCATTATATTTTAAATTTTAATTTAGAGACACGTAACGAAACCGTAAAACAAATGAAAACCAACCGAGAAATGAGAAAAATGGCTATTCGATTAAATAATAAAAAATAAAGCGAATACTGCTTTGAAATTTATTTAATTGGTTTATCTGCATATTATTTCAAGTTTACAATGTTATTTTATTTTATTAAACAACTATTTTTAAAGTATTAATGCTGTTAAACTTACATTGAATGCCATGCATTATCACGGTCTATAGAAGTAAATGGTCGTTCAACTCCCGTCATTTTCCATTGTTAAGGCTCAGCCTACTATATCGAGGCCTACTGTGGTTAAGGCACGGCCTACGAGATAGTAAAAGGCCTGTGCATTTGGTATAAAAGTAGGGAAACTCTAGTTGTAAGATTCCGCCGGCAGATGTCTCGATTTCATGACATAATCTTAATATTGTTTTTATTACGAAAGTGTGCGAAAATAATAAAATATAAAGAAAAACTAAATATTTAATCACTTTTATTACTTTGTTTTAAGAAATGAACTTTGTAATTCATAAATTAACTTGAAAACGTAATTTTTATTACAATTTATAGTTATAAAACTATACAAAATCAAGGGATGGATGGAAGGGAGCATTGTAACTTGATATATTGCCCCCCCCCCCTTTCATCTGTTCTTGATATAATAAATAACTATGTATATAATAATTTTTATGAAAAATAAAAATAAAAGTTTCAAAATTTTTCTGTTTTAAAGGCTTGCGTTTTATATTTTTAACAATATTGTACTTTTCTGTCATTTTTTTTGCATAATTATCTAGTAAAGGCTTTAATAATTTAGTAAAATGATATTATTTATATTAGTATGATTAGTAGTAGATTATATATGAGAGTTTTTAAAACTGCGAGTGTTTTTCTTTCAGAAATGAAATATGGAATCGCTTCATTTACAAATTCAGTAACCACTTCCACTATAATAGCTATAATAACAAAGTTTTTGTTAGGATATTTTAATCCTCTACTTTTTTGAAATGTTATGATTGATGTAAAGGGCGATGGGGATTTTACTTTCAGATTTTTTAGATGAATAAAATGTAATTTTCGATCATTAAAATAATTTTTCATATCAATAAAATATAGTTTCGTTCAAAAAAAAA
>JAHWFO010100943.1:1293678-1336759 GCA_023313115.1 Rhysida immarginata | reverse complement strand
TATTGCGGAAACGAGTGGTGACGTACATTGGATTGGGCGAGCATCTGACCAGAACGAAATTAGCCCGAAACCCCAGACGCCATTGCTGTTAGCCGCTACTTCGTTGGAAGGAACCGTCGTTCGGACCAGGTCAAAAGCCGACGCTCCTCCGATCTTAGAAGACTGTTCAGAAGCAGACGAGCAACCGACAGGATTGCCCCGATCGGAAAATACACGGAATCACTGACAGGACTCCGTCTCATACATATCCCATAACGATTTCCCGTGGAGGATCGAAACCATCGAGGTGGTGTTACCACTGGATAACATAGCCGGCATTCTCGCGGGGCGCCCTGCAGAACGTCCGCGCTTGGACTGCAACGCCGCTTCACATGGTACCTTGTTAAGCTAAGATAGATCGTAAAGTCTTGCATTTGCTTTTGAGAGTCTCGTATTTTTCCTTCTTATACATTGATGTGTCATACTAATGCTCCCGTTCTATTTCATACAGCGTTCCCTCCTCGGTTAACAAGCCTAATAAGGTCGCCGCTATCTGACGTTGCGGTAGCCTCTCCCGGCCTACCAAGCTCCACTGACGCTCATACTTCACGAGCCGATTCGCATACAATTGTGACGACAGCAACTACCGAGCCCCAGGTCGAGTTGAAGTCAGGGCTCGATATCGCCATGGACTCCACGTGCTACTCGTCTAACTCGGCGTATAGCAACGAGCTGGGTTGATGAACTTTATCCTCATACCTATTTGCTAGCAATCTTTATTAATCATTTGTAAAGTTGATTTCAAATAATTAAATTAATTGTTTCATTACCTCTCTGCTTTCTACTCTGCTTGTGTTATTGGAATACACGACACGGATGCTTTACAGTCTGCATGGCAACAGCTATCAGTAGAAACCTACCAGAATCTTATTGACTCACTCCCACGCCGTCTAGCTGCTGTCCGTACCGCTAAAGGCGGTTATTCGAGATATTAGCTGGTGGTCATAATAATGTGACTCGACTCTGTAGAAACCCATCTTCGATGCTCATAACCACCAGTTCCCGAATCGCCAAAGCAGCTATCAAGCATGAACGTCGTAGAGGGCTTTCGTTTGTTTCATTTTTTTTATAATTTGGTACGCAGAGTATATTATAAATTTCCTGAATTTGCATGAACAAGTAGTTCTGAAGCATTCAGAACAAAAGCTGATGCCCATTCTTCTCTGCTGTTATCTTTGTTGTCTTACAATTACTGCAAGAATTTTTTCATCTATTTTCATTTTGACTTTAAATTTCTGAACATTAATTTAAATACCATTTTTCTCGGTCTTTGAAAGATATTCTGAACTCGCATACTCTCACTTTGACATATGCCTGTTACCCATTCTGCTTCTAATTTTAGCCAGTCAGCGCGATATAGGATGACTTCTGAATGACTGTGATACGAAGGATTTTTTTCATTATTTCACTAAATGTATCACCGTAACCAACGAAGAAGACAGGCCCCGACACTGAAAACTCACCTGATCAAAATAGTCTAGCAACAACTCAAACTTCATTGTTTCCAACAAACGAGAAAACACTGATTGGTAGAATCCAAGAATGCCCTACTGAGTTGATGTAATAATGTATGACGTTTCAGTGCCCAAGCCTTTATTATAGGTGGTATTGTTATGAGCGGGCCCCTGCAGCCGAGCGGATAGGCTACCCAGCAGTACCAACACCTCCTAAAAAGAGAGCCTGTGCACTGAAAATTCATCATCATAAAAAGGAATTGTTAATCGTATTTCCACCAGTAACAAGCCCTAAATTTGCCCTTCTGATGATGATGTAACAATGTATGACTTTTGAACGCCCAGGCCTTTATTATAGGTGGTATTGTTATGAGCGGGTCCCTGTATATATTTGCAACACCCTGTACATCCTATTCCCGAAACGTTTCTAATACGCTTCAACTTAGGCTTCCTTGCAATACGTTAAACCAGTGAGATTAATCGGTTCAGGTAAAATGTGGAGCTCGAATCACGTTGGACGATGCCATTTATTGTTTCTTAGCAATACGAATAGGTAGGCATAATGAGTTTTTAATTGATTCAGGAAATAAAGGCACTGAAAATTTTGTATGTTTGGATTTCAAGAAAAGGCAAAAAATAGAAATTATTCATCAATTTAAACGAAAACGAAATTTGACGGTGCCCCACCACATTACTACCACTTAGGTCGGATCGCCGTTACGAACGCTTTCCATGATAGATGGATTGGTCAAGGACCCGTTGAATGACCCCCTCGATACCCTGATCTAACTCCTCTCGACTTTTTTCCTTTGGGGATTGTTAAAAATACAGCTTACAAAAGTCGACCAACACACTAAGTCTATGCAGTGCAGGATCCGAGCTGCGTTCAGTACGCTGGAGGAGGGAATGATCATGCATTCAGAAAAATCTCTGCAACATCGCTTAGAGATGTGCATAGACTAAGAAGAACATGTGTTTGAACATTTATTATAATAACATTTATTGTACAATCATTGTTTTACATTACTGTAAAAATGTTATGCTCAAATAAAAACGTTGCTATCCATTTTATAATCCATTGTGTTCAGGAACAATTTCTGTTTTTTGCCTTTTCTTTAAATCCAAACACACCACACTTTCACTGCCTCTATCTCCTAAACGGTTGGATCAATCGAAAAAACACCGAGGATAAAACATTTCTCAAAATGTTGTGTGCAATCTGAAAATAGCATTAAAAATAGGGGTTCCCATTGCACATTTCAAATTTGACTTCTATATTCGAAAATGGCGTCGGTTTTTGTTTTTTTTTCGGAAATGGAATACTTATAAATGTACTTCACTTAGAACTACAATAATTCTTCCATTGAAAGTACTCTGTCAGATTTGTATTTTAGAAGTTTGCTATTGATTCTTAATTTCTTCTAAGAAACTCCTGTAGATTCATAACAAAGAAGAAGAGGAATGAACTATAGCACGATATTTATGCTAATATTATGTGCTAAGGTAAAAGTATCACGTATTTTAAGTAATAAACTTGAAGGATATTACTCACGTTCTTATTCCCTATTTCTTTTTTAATCACATGTATGATGTTTATTATGTATATGTGATAGAGATGAATCTTGTTGCTCTTCTTTTTATAAAACCTTCCTCTTTATTCTTTGAAAAGAGCCATTTCAGACATTTCTTTTTCGATATTATCTTGACTCCCGTTCGGTTAGTTTCCGCTTTCAAGCAAAGAAATGTACCCACGAAAAAATATCCGCTTCTTTTGTCGACAAATCTCATCCGCAAAATGACTTCCAACGACATCTGGAACTCTTTAATACGATAATATGTCATCTCAAAGAGAATTTAACGTGAACATTTCCTTCATATATTTTTTCCTATAGACAGTTAGAAAAGATTGTTTTTCTTTTTTGTAAACTGAAAATGTAAACATGGATAAATCAGAAATAACCGTGGATTAATATTGCTATTTTAATATCGTCCCTTGCCTTCTTATTTCCTAGTCTTTGCTCTGCATTTTCTTGGCTTTATTCTCATGCATTTCAATTCCGGTGTTCTTTTGCAAACGTTGGATTAGTGAGAGGCGCTCTTCTGCTTAGTTGCATCAACATAAGACTGCTTACTTTCATCATTTGTTTTTTAATGCTGAAAGCCTGTTCTCATCTGAGTTCATAAAAGGAAAGTTTGCAGAATACTAGAAGAGCTATTATACTCGCCTTAATATGCAAAAACAGGAGAAAGAAAAGCTCTTCAAATAAAACTGCTTCTTGGATGAAAGTGAATGGCTCTTGAAACTGGAATAGAAAAGGTTGAAGAAAAGGTTAACATATTTTTTCACAGTTATAAGGTGCATCTCAAAAGTTTAAAGGCTCATGTTTTTGAGGGAAAATTGTGCATAAAAATTTTTGTAGAATTTGCATGTTTTGCCAAAATTTTAACAAAAATGAATAATAAAATCATTAAAGTGAAGAAAATTCAAAATTTGACTGTCTCAAAAGTTTAAAGACTTTTTGAAATCGATACAAAGAAAAAATGATAAAAAAACTCAAGAAAAAGACTAGACATATTGTGCATTTGCCTTAATTAATTTAAATACACGATTTGGCATTGAATTAATTAATGCATTTGGCATTGAATTAATTAATCCAAACAATATTTTAGATTTCAAATTGTACGAACACTTCAGTTACTCTCTTTGGCTCTTGCACTGATGAAAACTGGCGGACATTTGTGTATAGTTCTTGGATTATAATGCCCCAAAGATCAGAGAAAAGCTGATTAATTCTATTTCTACCAATAAATAGTCCTAAATTTGGTTGACCAATGTATGAAGTTTTCGTTATCAGGCCTTGTGTCTAGGAGGTGTTGAATGGACAGGCTTTCTCTTATCATTGTAGACAATGGTTGAGCAGACGACTACACTTTTCCTTATTGACCTCGATGGCTCAGCACAGAGAGCTACCCTCTTCACAAAGTCTTCTCTCGCTCCCTCAGCTTCATCTCCCTCCATTCTGCCAATCGACCGAGCCGGCCCCTGCAATCGAGCGGGTAGGTTTCCCGTTATACTGCCCTGTAGTTATCTGCAACGCCCTGTACAAACAGACATGAAAAAGGATCAGGAATCATTTTCCACAAGCATTAATCAAAAATACGTAACTGAAAGATGATCGAAACGAAATTGAAATTAATCGAAACTAAATAGAAATTGAAATCATGATAAAAAAAAATGGTTTGTAATATATAACAGAATACTTTAAATACAAAGTTAACGAAAAGATAAACTTATCAGACAGTGATCGGCGTGTGAATGAATTATCAATCAGCTACCATCATGTTTATCCATGTATTTTGCATCATCTTCACTCATTTTAGGCCATGGCGGTTCTGAGTGGCGGAGCTTCCCAATTTCCTTCAAGTATTGCGGCTGGTTTCGGAGTCTATCTTTAATACGAGGGGCGATTGATAAATAAGGTCTCCATGGCTGTAAATTGTTGTCGACACCAGGATTGAATGGCAGCTTTGGACCCTCTTTTGGAGTACGATAACGTCCGCCCGCACACGAGTCACCACACACCAGAGGCATTGCAGCGCCTACAGTTCAAAGATGAAAAATTGCAGTTCAAAAATGAAAGACTTTGCACATTGTGACTTTCACCACTTCCCAAAGAAGAAAGAGCCCTTTAAGGGACATGAGTTGGTTCTGACGGCGAGGTAAACGCTGCCATTCAATCCTGGTGTCGACAACAACTCCGGAATTCCTCTCCGACGGGTTCACCGTTGGCGCAATGCTTGGAAAGGGATGGAAACTATGTCGAAAAGTGAATAGTGCATTACATAGAGGACAAATGTGAGTATAAGATACAAAAAGAATTTTGAAAATCGGTTAACAAATAAAAAAGTTACAGCCATGGAGACCTTATTTATCAATCGCCCCTCGTATATGTCATTGTTACTGCTTGTGAAATACATTTACAGTATGTTTCAGTAACAATTTATTTATTTATTTATTTAAATAAGTTAGATAAAAAATACAACAACGCCCACCAGAGCCAGAATGGTCAAAGACCGACAAGTGAGGCTCAGGGGGCGAAAAAAATTAACAAGGGAGAAAATAATAAATGTTAGTAAAAAACTACCAATGGGAACAATAAATAAAACAATAGAAAATCAAAAACAAAATAAAACTGATAACAAATCAAGATTGGCCGAGGACATAATTTAGAGGGCCTAGCATAGTTTCATGAAATTAATTTAAAATTAAATAAGGCAAAAAGATGCAAATAATCAATATCGAAAATAATATAATAAATAATAATGATTTCATCTAAGTAACAAATTATGAATATGATATCATTATAAAATGTTAGTTCTCCCAACAGTAAGTGGAAAAACAACAATAATTCAAAAACACAGAAAAAAACACAGCAGCATCAAAGTTATATACTAAATTGATATGCCAATGAACAAAGCTAATCATAATTTAAACAAATAAATAGTATACTACAGAAGAACTTTTACATAAAAAATGCTGAAACTAACTTAAGGCTAACATAAACATAAATTAAACACGTAATTTTTTATAGTTTTACGAAAAATACGATAAGGAGACAATAAACGAATTTCAGGAGGCACCTATGACCAATACTTAACACCGACAAAAGATATACATCTATTCCTATAATTCAAACGAGACATTGGAAAATAAATATCTTGAGCGTTCCTGGTCAGATAATTATGCCTATCGTTATTACAAACGAACTGAGTAAAGCGAAACACCAACCATACATTCACAGATATTTTAAACATATAACTTCACTTTTCCCAAAAAAAATTCATCCGGAAAACAACTACACGGCTTTTATTCCCTTCCGAAGGAAGTGCGTGATCACTGCATCCCCCCCCCCCCCCCGTGCGTGATCACTGCATTCCTCCTCATTCTCGGCCGGAATCCACGTCCTCGGGCATCGGAAGCGATCATGCAACCACTGAGCCTTCGAGGCCAATGGGCACCGTGCAAGCGGCGCTAGTTAGAATTGCCCGCCCTGGTGGTATGTAACTGAACTAGCTTCGGGAGAGGAGAAAGCTTTGATCATATTTTAATACCTTTGCCCGCGTCGATAACTAAGATTTTTCGAATAAAACACAGTAATGGATCAATTAAAACAAATCATATATTGTAGATTTAGACCGATTGAATGCTCAGGATGTATGGCCAACACTGTTTTTAAGGGGAAAATGTTTTTTTCAAGCAAGCATGTGAGCGACATGAAGTTTATGAAAAAAACAAGATGCTTGTCGCAAATAAATGTTACACATGCGTAAATGTAATAAGCCAGTAGACTATAAATAAAAAAAAATTGGTTTCCATGTCTTGCTGGTGGACGCCTTTGTCCATATTAAAGTCCAATGCCCAAATGTTTTGAGATCCAAATTGCTTCTATGACTTTATTTTTATTTAAAGTTTATCCCTTTTTTAATTTCTTTTAGATTATAATGATTAAAAAGTTGCTATTATTGCAATTATATAATTAATAATAATACAGGGTGGTCCATTTAATTGTAGAAATGGAAATATCTCGAAAACAAAGCATCCTACGAAAAAATGTCCGAAATCAAAAGTGAGTTACTTCGCGGGGGAAATTCATTAGCCGAAAAATTAGCCCGCTCCTCCCTTTGAGAGTGGGGGGGGGGCAGGAATGGCTTTGAAATCTTAAATAGGAACCCCTCTTTTTAATAGTATTTTCAGATGGTACACAACATTTGAGAAATGTCTTATTCTTGGTGTTTTTTCAACCTTTTAATGTTTTCAAGCCAATTTTATCGATGAAAACAAAGAGATAAAGAGTGCGCCTGCAGACATTCCTATTCTACTTTTTAATGGTCTTTAAGAATCCGAAGTCAGAATTTCAAAACTCCAATATTTTTTAATAAACACGATCAGACTGCCTCCAAAGGACTGCTGCCCCCAACACTTTACTTGTGACTAAAAAATTTTTATAAAATGAAGTGATTCCGTGTACTGCCTGTCCATTCTACCAAATCACACTAGCAAATTCGAACACTCAATATTTACGGAATGCAAAGAAATTCTTCAAACAATGGAAAATTTTGATGTCTTGAAGGAAAGAATTCACTTCTCCCACTCCCTAGACGGAAACTTATAAAAGTGTAGGAGTAGGGTGAGCAGATGTCCTGCTTTTTTTTGATTTGTCCTGCAAACTGCTTTACCTACTGAAAAAAAATGGGAATGATGTTCTTTTTTTTATTTGTCCTGCAAATTGTCCTGAATTCCGTAATAATCATCATAAAAACGTTTAAAAATAAACATTCTGGTTTAAATAAAATAAATTTGTTTATTTTTTTATATACTTTAAGTAAAAGTCATCATTTTCAATAACGTGTTACATTGAATTTTAGAAAATACACCATTTAGTTCACCGCGATATCGCTTTTGCAAGAAACTTCTAAAATAGTGATCCTGATTGCAATTATGTCCTGCATTTTTTCTTTCAAAATCTGGTCACCCTATGTAGGAGTTTATCTGATTATTTAGTTATTTTGTAAATATTACTGCAACTTATAACATTGCACTTGTTATTTGCCATCCTAAAACAATTTTTTAAACCGTTTTATGCTAAAACTCCGTGAAATTGTCAGTAAGTGAACGAAGCACTCTCCCGATGCTTATGTTAGAAATGCTCACCAGAGTTCTCCCACTTCTCGCTTGCACGGTCGTCTACTAGATAGAGAGTAATGCCCACGCAAATGGCCAGAGGGCGCCATTGAAAAAACTCACGCTTTAAACGATGGAGTTTCCTATCCTGTATTTCTTCATCCATGTCGTTGGTCAGGTGGCTTTTTCGCTTCCAGGCCTTGTTATTTCGTTGGTCTCGAGATAAGGCATTGTTATTCGTATTTCTACCACGGTCTATAGATATATATGATCATCGAGCTTCCGCCATTTTCCATTGTTTCGAGAAGCTAAGGAAAACAGATCTCGCCAGGTGCTGCATAGGTCGCACTAGGGTAAGGCTCTAAAGATGTCTTTCATTGAAATTGAAAATGAAAGTAAAGTTTCAAACTCCCGATAGGGTGGCGCTGCATTGCAGTTGGGCCGATTGTACATGCAGCGCCACTTTTTAATAGAGTTCCCGCCCTATCGGGAGCTAGAAACTTTAGCTTTATTTTAACCACTGCCTACTATATAATAACTGCCTGTATAACGGCCCTCACTTACCGTAGAAACATAGAGAAAGAAAGTAAACCCTCTAGAGTGTGGATCACGTGACTTTGACCGTGGAATTCAGGCGTCATATTGGTGTAGTATAAGACGATCCATGAATCAAATAACCTACCTTCTATATACGACTTTGTGGAGTTGTCTTGTTTTAGCGAGTGTAGAAAAAGATTTAAAAAATTTAGATTAAATAATATGCATTTTTAAAAAGAAAAAAAAAATTTTGGTGCCTCTCATTTAAATAGGAATTCAGAAAATAATAAAAGAAATTCAAATTTTTCTATTAAGCTCATGCTCACAAGTTAAATTTAAGATTGCGTTTATTTTTTTTAATCCATATGCTTTTATTTTTTTTTAAACTATAAAATCTTGGCTTTCCTCCTACTCCAACATGGACGCGTGGATACTTCCGGCTCCACGCTCCGTTCAATGTGAAAGTCACGTGATCCACACTCTAGAGTTTTTACTTCCTTTCTCTATGCATAGAAAACGCCAATTTTTGTTGTAATTTTATATTTCCCACTGGCGCTGCGTACCCGTGGTGATAAAGCTCTGGATTACAGCGCTTTAGTGATGATTAAAGCTCTAATTTCGTGGCGTTATTTCTTTACTCTCTGGTTAAGTTATTATTGGTAATGTTTAAATACAAAAATATTTCATAATTTAAAAGAAAAGTACTGTTTATAAGTTATTGCTTAAAATTATAGATTTTTGTTATAAAATATATGTACAACAACTTAAACCGAAACCATGCTTTTTCAGTTAAGGAACCATATCGAAACCACTGATGGATGGCGCTAGAAAGTTGATGTGTTGATTTTGGGAACTAAAATGTCATTCTGCGATTTTAGCTGCGTTTTACAGGCAGTTTATTATGTAGTAGGCAGTGATTTTAACAATGGAGCTCGATGACCATTTATATCCATAGACCGTGATTTCTGCCAATACAGGGTGCGGCAGATATTTGAGAACAAAACGACGTCCGCAGGTAAAAGGAGCAGACACTTAAGATACCACAGAGTCTTTAATACAATTTACATTTTTGTACAAAGGACTACAAAATACATATTGCTATTCAATAAAACCACCGTTCGCCGCAATGACAGCTTCCACACGCTGTCGGACCGCTGGCAGGCAGCAATGAGGTGGGTCTTCTGGATTTCTGCCATTGCCTCCACAATAGCCGGCCTGAGAGCTTCAACGAAATTGTGTGGATGCTTGTTGGACTCCCTCTCAATGACACCCCAGACGTAATAGTCCAAAGGATTGAGGTCAGAGGAGCTGGGGGAGCCACATCGGAGAAGAACCACAGCATTCCTGGTTCCTCCGGATGCTTCAGCCTGTTGAGGAGGCGCTTGGCCCTGTCCAGTCGATTCTTCTTGGTTGTCTCGGACATGAACTGTCCCCTCCGCAACACATACGATTTGTAACGGAGGTCTTCATCACCACACGTCGAATGGTCGCCTCATTAACCTGCAGCTCCCTCCCGAGTGCCCTTATGGACTTCCCAGGGTCCTCATCGATTGCAGCTTGGACAGAACGGATGAATTCCGGCGTCCTAATACGGTCCGAGCGCCGACAATGTCGTTTACTCTGTGAAACGGTTGGCACATCACCACTGGCAGCATCCAGTTCTCCCCGAACTTTGAAAGGGCAGCTTTCAGGAATGCAGCAATCTCGGAGTCGGAGTGTCCTTCAGCCAAGGAGACGATGACAGCATGTCGCTTCATTTGTTGGGTTATCTTTAGATCCGCCATGTTTATCTGCCTCGTTTCGGAATTGTTAAATAGTTATCCTGCCGCACCCTGTAATAAGCCCTAAATTTGCCCCATCTGTGATGATGTAACAATTTATTACGTTTCATTGCGGAAGCCTTTTTTTCGATGGTTACGGTAGAAACCCCTACTTGTTGGTAGACATCCAATAATAAGCCCTAAATCTCGCCCTCTGATGATGATATAACAATGCATGACATTTCAATGAATATGCCTTCTCTTTCGAGGCCAACGAGAAACACAAGGCCATGACGCGGAAAAGTCACCGGACCATAGCAGTCCGACCAATAATCAAACTTTCATTCTTTTCAACAAACGAAAAAATACTGATTGTTAAAACCCAAGATGGAAACAATGATGGTTACATTGTTACTCGGACTTCTATAGTCAGGTGACGTTTCCGCGTCCGGGCCTGTCTTTCTAGTTGGCTGTGCTTCTCTTTAGGATGGCGTTGGTTTAAACAATGGACTTGACATCCCGTAGAGCGAATGCAATTCAAATGCGGCCCAGGAAATGATACCCTGGTGGTGAAAATTGTAAAATGGACGTACAAAGTGCTGTGAAATGTTCAACATTTTTGCCGCTTTATTTATTAAATTGTAGACTTGAGGAATTTTAAGTATTTCATTTTTTACCCAACAAGCTAAAGTATATATGAATTTATATACTTTTGGACAGTTTCCAGATCAGTAAATTTAATGAAATTTTTCTCTTTTCTGCAATTTTAGATAGCATTTTTATTAATAAGTCAATAATATGGATTTACTTGCAAAACTGTATCTTGTAAATTTTTATAATGAAATCCAAATAAGCTACAGTTGAAAATGATTTATATGAGCATCCGGATTACATTAATTTTACTAATTTAAAAATAAATTTAAAAGTCTAACAATTGAGCCATTAAAACTAGATGGCATCATTATATAAAAATTATTAAATACTTGTTTAAAAAATATCGAATAAATTCATTTTCATCCAAAACAAACAACGGCACATATTACTTTGAACGTCCCTTTGACAATTTTCACCACCAGGATATCAGTTCTTTGTATCTCTACGTCACTTCCTGGGCCGCATTCCAATCTAAATATGGCGTCAGTGTCAAATCCAGTATTAATTGTCCTAGGTTTAACCATCATCGAATTGTAGTATGATAAAGGCATTCCAAGCTTAAATCTTAAACGTTCTAATGAAAAAAAATCTGGGCATGTCCAATTCAATTTTCAATTTTAATTGTTGGACATTTCTGCATTAAAAATTAAGCATTTTTGACAGTTGAAATTGTCATGTTATTTTCTTTCGTTTGACATTGAATATAATTTTTTTTTTGAAATATTTTCACTTATAAATTAATGAGCAATGAAATTGTAAAACAAATAGTAATCAGACCTGCCAACTCACCCGGGTTCACCGGGTGGCACCCGGATTTTAACAATCTCACCCGGTCACCCGGCGGATCGTAAAAATCTCCCGGCGAATAGTACTCTCGTTAAAGAACCCCTAACATTTTCCCTTCTTTCCCTATGATGCACCAGCAACTACTTACTGAGTACTTATTTCACATACGATGTATCTTACTCCCTTAATTATTTTGACTAGTATATAATATGTAATTGTGACATCCTAATCGTATATATTAAAACGAAAAGCACTTTTTAAAGAACAAAATAGGCACTTCTGCGCATGCGCATTGATCATTGTTATCGTCGTTAATTGTTGTATGTAATTGTCGTAAATTTGATGATCAATGTTAGCAAAGTTCTTGATTGTGACGTCTTTGTGGAGAGGATTTTTTTTTTAAACCACACAGTTATTTGCCGTCAAATTATGACGAGTTCCATATAGTGTAAAATTAAGTCCAAAAGTAAAGTTTCATTGCACAATTTTTATAACAATTAATTATGTTATCGATATGTATATTTTATCCTACAAAAATTTGCTATCACCCGGTTTTCTTCCAGAAATAGTTGACAGGTCTGAGTAATATGTAGAGTTCAATCCTTGTATTCTCAAAGCAGCTTAAAGCTTAATTTTAACGATTCAAATACCATAACAATTTGTTTTTCCACATAAACTTATCGATTTTGTTTATAGTTCATGATTAACTTGCGTGAGAAATTGAGATTAGTGGAGGCATCTGGCGAGAGAGATAGAAATAAAAGAATCCAAGAAATTTTGTATAAATTGATTAGAAATTAAAAACAATATTAATGGAATATTGTACCTGATTGCTTTTGAAAATGCATTCATTTTTTTGCATTATAAATCAATACATAACATGGATATCTGAATAGCACAGTTGCCTCTAATTTTTTGAGAGCTGCGCGGACAAAAAAAAATTCAAACAAAAACAATTTTGGGCAATAATTTTATAATTAAATTATATAAAAAATATTAATACTGAACACACGTTTATTTGAAAAATAACCGAAAGCAATTAGCTTACTTAACATTGAATTTTATTTGTTTTGTCTTTCATAATCTTCATCTGTGTTTACTCTTCCGTCATTAGATCATCCAGGTGTTCAATTTGGAGTCTGTTTTGATATTTCGTTTTTTATAGTATTCATCGTGTATCTTGTTTCTTTCACTGAATTCTGATATTTTTTTTTCATTTGTAAAAATTAAACCAAATTGATACTTTTGCGTGTGGCGTAAAAAAAGACGCTTTATGTCAGTGCGCGGGAAATAAATTATTCAGTGCTATTCATTCCATGTCAATAAAATTAGTGCTCATCCGCGTATTAGCGCAGTTTAGAAGGGACTATGCTGAATAGTAAAAGCCATTTGGCAGCAGTGTAATTAGCCTCATGTCAAAAACCTTTAATTCATGATAAAAGAATAAAATTTTTATTCAGTATTGTTCATTCGCATTCATGTTTATGTTATGCTATTATTTAAATTTTCAGAGGATCTGTACGTTCGCGGTTAGGTTAGGTTAGGTTAGGTTAGGCCTTTAAGGCCTTTTATGCTTTACAGTTATCAAAAAAATCTAATGAGTTAATTGATTTTCAAAACAATTGGTATAAGCATTCTGTAGAGAATTCGAAATACTTAAGCTTTTAGGAACAAGTTTTTAGGAAGCACCATTTAATGAGAGGGGATTTGCTCTAATCTTGTTACAGAACTAATACACCGCAAGTTTTTTTTCATAGTCCAAGCGTAAGAGCATAAACCCCCTTTTACCGCCTATGTACCAGGTAACCACAAAAGTTCTTGCCGTTTTTAATTCCGGAAAACAAAATGATGTACACAAAAAGTAGCGTATCGCTAGTCCCCAGAATAATCCCCATGGGCATCTAGCACCCCTTGCCAACGTGCCTGTAGTTGATCAATCCCCTGGCTGTAAAATTTGCCAGTCTTGGACTCAAAGAAGTCCGTGAGTGCCTTTCGCAGGTCTGTGTCATTGGTGTAGGATTTTCCGTTGGAGCAAGTTCTGGTGAGTAAGGTGGATGACATAAAGTTTCCCAGCCAAGCCGCTCTATGGTTTCCCTGGCCACCCGCGCCACATGTGGCCGGGCATTGTCATGAAGGAAGAGTATCCCCTTGCGATTCATCAATGCTGGCTCCTTCTGCTGCAATACCTGTTGCACACGTCCCAACTGCTGGGAGTACAGGTCCCCAGTGATGGTTTGTCCAGTTGATAGCAGCTCGTAGTGAATCATTTGGCGTCTAGTCCACCAGACACAGAGCATGATCTTGCGTGGGTGTAGGGGTGGCTTTTATGTGTGAGGCAAGGTCTCCCGGGGTGACAACCAATGTTTGAAACGATTAGGAGTATCATACAGGACCCACTGTTCGTCACTGGTAAGTATTCGATTAAATATGGATGGATGCACGCTGTCACTCGTTGATTCTTGTTGGATTCCGATAATGTGTGGGGTACCCACTTGTTCAACTTGTACGTCTTTCCTAGGCTGTGCAGGTGACGTCTAACTGTTTCATCAGAAACCTGATACCGTCTGGGAGGTTCACCCCACACGTTAAACTGCTGTCCTCCTCTATAGCCGTTTTCAGGGCCTGGTCATCTAAGGCTTGTGGTCGACCACTGCGGGGTTCATCAGAAATGGAAAATTCTCCCGACTTGAATTTCTGGAACCAATGCCTTGCGGTGCGTTCATTCATAGCATCATCCCCAAACGCAAGATACATTCGGCGACTTGATGCTGCTGCTGACAAGGTTTGGTTGGTTTATTAGAAATTTTGGCGTCGACTACTAAGGTCATTTTGCGCCTTTTACGCAAGTTATATCTGTACGCAGCCCGGGACAAACACAAACATCCATTCGAACCCACGGCGGGATTCGAACCCACGACCAGGCGGACTCGAGAACTAGAAAATTAGAAAAGCCTACGTCCTAGCCCTCTCGGCCACCTGGCCGGCCTGCTGCTGACAAGCCCACCTTGAAGTCATAAAGCAAACAACACCTAACCATCTCCTTCAATACCTCCATTTGTCTTCACTTCTACACGAGATGTGATTGATGTGAATGCCCAACAGCTCTGTATTTATCCAGGCTAACCTTCCTGCTCCGCCCTGACAGATTTTGGACCACACTGTACACTCATTTGCATATCTTCTATCACTTTCTTTTATCGCAACATAAAAACGGTAAGAACTTTTGTGGTTACCTAGTAGAATGCTTTTCCTTAAACTCATGATAATATCGGGCTTTCTGTTATTGTGTTTTTTCCTATGCTATTCTTGTGACTTTCTCCCTAGACCTTCACCAAGACCTTCCTGTGTTTCTTCTTTTCACCTGTGTTTCGTCTGCTTCATCCAGATCTACATACGCTCTACAAGACCTTCGATTTATCTGTGTTTCCGTCCGCTTCATATATTGCATTACTCCATATTGGGTGACTTTCATTATCAATTGTTAAAATTTTATTTTTTTATTTTTTCTATTTTTTAATCAAAAGGAGTTACTATTTTTAATTACAACTCCTACTCTTATATAACTATATTAAAATAATCGATCGTCATATAAGGCTCAAAATGGCATTAAATCAAGACCGTTCACCGTGGGTGTTAGACTCCGCCAAGGGTGCGTACTATCGCTCCTCCTGTTCATTATCTTTATGGACTGGATAGACAGGGGTAGCCGAGGCGATGAGCGTGTTTGTGTGAGCGACTGCTTGGTGGAGAGGTTGCTCTTTGCTGATGACCTTGTCCTCCTTGGGTCTTCTCGCATTAACCTTCAGCATGCACTAGACCGGTTTGCAGCCAAATGTGAAGAAGCTGGGATGAAGATCAGTGTGGCTAAGACTGGTCTTTTCAAGACAGCCTGCTCAGTGCGTTCTCCATGTTAGGGGGAGCCCCATTGAGACAGGTGGAGAAGTGATGGGCGGCAGGAAAAAGAATTGGATGCTCGGATCGGTGCAGCAAGCTGTGGTAGACGTGAACTGTGGCGATCTGTGGTAACGAAACGCGAGCTGGGAAACAGAGCCAAGCTCTCCGTCTTCAAATGTATCTTTGTCCCCATTCTCACGTATGGTCATGAGTCTTGGGTAATGATCGAAAGAGTGCGATCGCGGGTATAAGCGGCCGAAATGAGATTTCTGAGAGGTGTGGCAGGTATTACCCTACTAGATAGAGTGCACAATAAGGGAGTCTTTAAGTGTTGAGCCGCTACTTCTCCGCAAGTGATACGGATGCCGCATACTGGTCTTCTTAGGTAGTTGTTACTTTCCAAGCCGGTGGGTAATAGACAAAGAGGTCGGCCTAGAACCAGGTGGCTAGACTACATGGAGAATCTGGGTTCGAGTCGCTTGGGTATTACCAGGGAAGACATGCGCCTGGATCCATGTCTGATCGCTGGGGAAGCGATGCTGGAAGATCGCGATCGCTGGAGATCCTTCATAAGGCTGCTGCCCCCGCGACCCTAACGGGTAAGCGGGTTTGAAAAGTAAGTAATAAGGCTGAAAATAAATTTAATGAAACATAAATGGCGGGTCGAATCTCTGGTTAGTGTCAAAAGAAGAGTTGGCGCTGCAAAAGTTAAGCGATAAAATTTACATAATGTAGATGACATACGTTTAAAAATAATTTAACAGCAAATATGCGAATATTCATTGTTTTTTCATGTTAGCAAGCTATTATGTATGCCGCGTTAGGCAAATTTTCTCGCTTGTCTATGTTACAGCAGTTCTTATTCAGTCTTCTTAATGACTGTAAGTCGAAGAGGTGATCTTTTATGTATATTGTAATTGCAGAAGAATGAAACTTTTGAAGAATAATACTCGATAGGACTATCAAAAAATGAGAAATGGTATTTTTTGCCTCAAGCGAAGACTTTTGTTGGAAATAATAACTGCAGTAAATCCTGTTCTGTGTACGAGAGAAAATGAGGAAATTCGACCCATTTTCCTTCCTTGCTCACGCGTTCATCCGATATGCAATTTAGGACGTCTGCACGCAATTCTTGTGTTCTAGAATAGTATTTCTTCCGGGTTTTTTTCTTAGTTCGAAATGAGAAAAGATTCATTAATATCATTACCATAAATCCTGCTTCAAGCCATTTCCTGTTAGGCGTTTGCTTTGATCTTTTTGTTTGTGGCTAAAACTGTAGTGACAAAAGAATTCCTATCCTGTACGATCAATTTATGTTAGTGAGCAAATCGCTGACTTCCCTTTTATTCCAAATTTAAGAAAAGAAATCAGATATCAAATTAATAAAGTTTTTTCCTTCCTAAATTTATTTAGATAAATCTTATCTTTGAACGAAGATACTGGACGTTAGAGGTACAAATATAGAATTGCCGATAGTAGCATTAGATTTTGAGGGCATGTTTAATTTGTGGAATGAACGATTTTAAAACATAATCTACGGCTTTATTTTATAGCTTAATGAAAGATACGATGATAATATTTCTCCTCAAATATTGTCCTCAGCCAAAGCAGAATCTTCGATAATGATTTATTTTAATATCCTGTTTACGAAGGAGATTCAGAGAAATTAAAATTGAACGTCATTTTAATTGTTCTGTATAGAATGACCTGCATTTATTTTTATCACATCCACTCTTATATTGGCCTGTATCCAAAAAGCCCGACGCCGACCGCAACTGACCATATCACTTCAAACAGCTCGCCCAAAGTTGTACACACATTTCAGCAAAAGAAATACGTACGAGGGGCGATTGATAAATAAGGTCTTCCTGGCTGTAACTTTTTTATTTGTTAATCGATTTTCAAAATTCTTTTTGTATCTTATATTCACATTTGTCCTCTATGTAATGCACTATTCACTTTTCGACATAGTCCCCATCCCTTTCCATGCATTGCGCCAACGCGTGACCACTCGGGTGAACCCGTTGAAGAGGAATTTCGGGGTTGTTGTCGACACCAGGATTGAATGGCAGCGTTTACCTCGCCGTCAGAACCAACTCATGTCCCTTAAGGGGCTCTTTCTTCTTTGGGAAGTTGTGAAAGTCGCAATGTGCAAAGTCTTTCATTTTTGAACTGCAATTTTTCATCTTTGAACTGTAGGCGCTGCAACGCCTCTGGTGTGTAGTGACTCGTGTGCGGGCGGACGTTATCGTACTCCAGAAGAGGGTCCATAGCTGCCATTCAATCCTGGTGTCGACAACAACTCCGAAATTCCTCACCGACGGGTTCACCCAACTAGTCACGCGTTGGCGCAATGCGTGGAAAGGGATGGGGACTATGTCGAAAAGTGAATAGTGCATTACATAGAGGACAAGTGTGAGTATAAGATACAAAAAGAATTTTGAAAATCGGTTAACAAATAAAAAAGTTACAGCCATGGAGACCTTATTTATCAATCGCCCCTCGTATACAGGGTGTTTTTGAATTGAGTACAGATTTTTGGGAGATGATAGAAGAGGTCCTTAGAAGTATTTTTTGTCATATGAACATGGGGTCCCCGCAGCTCCGTTTACTTACAATACTGCATTGAACAATCAAATGACACCGGGACGCAGTATGCGTTGGTAGGCCTAGATTATTTTATTTTTAACAATTAACACAAGCAATCTACTGTAAGACTTTTACAGTAATTGTTCGAAATGACCGCCATTTGCTTCATAGCACAATTCGCAACGCCTTATGATGGATTGATGTACACGTGGAAACAGTTGATTTGCACGGTCGCTGATGTCACCTGCTGCCGCGACAACACGAGCCGCCAATTCTTCTTCGGTATGTACGGGTTCGGAGTACACCATTGATTTTATGCTTCCCCATAAAAAAAAATCCATCGGTGTGAAATCTGGCGATCTCGGTGGCCAAGCACCTGGTCCGCCACGACCAATCCAACGACCAGGATATGTCTCATTTAGGTAATCTGATATGTCTCTTGTGTAATGCGAAGGCGCGCCGTCCTCTTGAAACCACATCAAATGTCTGGTCATAAGTGGAACATCTTCAAGAAGACCAGGGAGTTCCTTCTTCAGGAAACCAAGGTATGTTTGCCCGTTAAGACGGCATGGTAGGAGATATGGCCCAATCAAGACATTGTGAATCATGCCAGCCCAAATATTCAACGAAAAACGATGGTGAAAACTGTTAACATGTGTTGCACATGGGTTGACACGAGACCACAGATGACTATTGTAGCTATTGAACATTCCCTCTCGCGTAAACGTTGCCCCATCTGTCCACAAAACCATGGAAGGAAAGTCTGGAATCCTATTCTGTTGCTGCTTAAACCATTCCGCGAAAGCACGCCGGGGACCATGATCATTGGGACATAATTCCTGCACCTTTCGAAGCTTGAATGGATGTTGCAGGTTATCATGTAAAATGTTCCATACAGTGGTATGACTAGTATTCAAAGCAGCTCTGACCGCACGAGTACTTGTCGATGGATTTCAGTTAAACCTTTCCAAAACTTCATCCTCTAATTCAGGGGAGCGTAACCACCGACGATGTCCACGCTGATGATTATCATGAGCGAATGCGCCTGTTTCTCTTAGACGACGATCTACTGCACCAAATGTTCGTGAATTTGGAAGAATTCTGTTGGGATAACGTTCAGCATACAAACGCCTTGCACCATCCATGGTACCAGCAGCACCGAGACACAGATGCATATCTGCATAATCATTCCATGTAAAACGATTCATACTGTTTGTTTAACTTTACACATGTAAAAAGTACATCAAGTGAACTTTTTAAAACAAATCTTTACCTACTGCTTTCCCAGAATGCGATTAGTTCATTTACATATGGACTAATCGTATTTTACAAAGGGGTTGGATACCATGGAATCTCCTTGACGAAGTTTGTCCTAAGACTTTTCAACAAACAAGCACGTGCACCTTGAAATTTCTTTGCAAACAATTACTTTAAAAGTTATTACAGTAGATTGCTTGTGTTAATTGTTAAAAATAAAATAATCTAGGCCTACCAACGCACACTGCATCGCGGTGTCATTTGATTGTTCAATGCAGTATTGTAAGTAAACGGAGCTGCGGGGACCCATGTTCATATGACAAAAAATACTTCTAAGGACCTCTTCTATCATCTCCCAAAAAATCTGTACTCAGTTCAAAAATATCTTGTATAAACATTTGAATACTAAACTTTTTAAGCATGAGTACAAATTACCTTTGACCTCTACAATTACAAAATATGCTCAAAGTGTCTACCATGACCTTCCAGACACTTATAAGCACGATGAACTGCTGTTTGGGCAAAGTGTCTAAGGAGATTGCTGCACATGACATTTCAATTTATTTTGCGATACACATTACTCCAGGTTATCAGCATAGCCTAATAATGAGAAGTCTGTCCACTCTCGTTTTCAAACGTTGTCCAAGTTCCCTAGCGGCAGATAAACTCTACTGCAAAATCCATTGTTTACTACTGCAATTATAACGGAGACAAAATGTCGTTTATTAAATTGGAGGAATTTTAATGAAGAAATTTAATTTACAAGTCCTTTAACTAAACGTTTTCCTATATTTTTCTTTTCGAAAAGAAAAGAAAAAGAAAAAAAAAACAAGAAAATAAAACAACCGTGAGCTATATGAATTAAGGTTATTATAACGCAACTCTTATTCAAAATAGTTTGAAATAAAAAGGATTTTGCCATATTAGAAAATGTGATGAATGGTTTTCAATGGATTCCCTAAATTAGATGAAATAAAATCTTTTTAAAAAAATTATAGGACCTCTAAAGTTTTTTTTTATTCTTGCTGTTATTAATAGAAAATTGCAGACATGCCTTTTTTTGCAGTCAGATAAAATGCGATGAAAAAAATCGTAAAAAGCTTTTGATAAAGAATTGTCATTAACAAAAATCAATAGCAAAACAGTACCTAAATAGATCCAGAAAAGAGAAAGAGTTTACTGAACGTTTGGCGCACTGCTGTCGTTATAATTGTTTTATGACGTCGATCTGGCAACAGCTACAACAATGTAACCGATCCGGAGTGAACAGACTTCTTATTATTAGGCTATGTTATCAGTAAAGGTCTAAAGGTATTAAATCAGTAGAACCTGCGAGGAATTCGATTGGACCTCTTCGTCCTATCTAATATCCTTGCAAATTCTCATCCAGGTAAACTCCCACGTCTCGGGTGGTGCTGAAAGAAAAATTCATGAGTGCCTCAAAGTCCATGTATGACAGGAAAAGTCTATATATGGCATCTCTTAAAGTGTTGTGTGCATACATTTTATGGCGAACAGTATATAATTGCATTTTCTTAAAATTTAAATTTCAAACCACAATCTCAATCCCAGAAATATTTTCTATCAGTTTTATTCGTCTTGTTCTTGTTATGACCAATTTTTTGTACGGAAGACATTAAGAGCACGGGTATCTCCATTCCCGGTGAAAACTTGAAGTTTATTGATGGAGAGCCACAAGTTGGCGGTGGGTGAAGACACCACCTGGGATCACAATAGCGTATGTTGACAATAGACTGTTGTTATTATTAAACGTCTATTCACGATTTTGTTAATTGTTAAAGTCAAAAATATTATACTCAAATCTCACGTTTAAACAATAATAAAATGTGTATCGTGCCAGCAATTTTGTGAGATAATTCGACTGCTTTTCAGTAGAGTTTGAGTAATATTTGACTCAACAATATAGAATCGTTAATTTATGTGGTAAATAGTAAAATTATTATTTTCTATGCATTTATGTTTGGTAACAGGAGTTAGAACGATGTTTGTATAAAATCTCAATTTCACAAAAAGTGGAGTTAGAACAACGTGGTTCTAAGCAGTCGAATTTTCAACTCTAAATTATTTAATAATTGTAAATTTAAATTCATTATTGAATATAAGCAGTCAGAGAATAAGGACCTTAGTAATAAGCTTGTAGGGTACCCCCTCACGTAGGGGTCGTTGTTCGATTCGTAGAACACATCATTGATTGTACAAAGGTTTCGGAAACTCTTCGTAGCATATCATCTGCATGTATGAACACGACGCCATTCGATCAATGCTTTTGTCGACGCTTACAATTCTTGTTGTCCAATGACGAAGCTAATACAGAACAAATTCGTCATTTAACATCACTTTTCGCCACTGCTCTAAAGAAAGGTTTTTGTATTTCTTAGCCTGCTCTTTCTCTGCTGTTTGGTGAGGTGCGGTTTCTTCTTTGGCTTTCACGTAGTTGTGTTGATAATTTTAGGCCTAACGACTATATGCTATTATTAATATTAGAGATACGGATTATTTGTTGTTGTTGAGCAATTAGATGTTGACAACATAATGCCTAGCAGATCTTATAGTTTAGAAAAAATTGAATGGTACGTCAGTGTCGATGCCAATTCATCCTCAACACACTTTTATTTCACTTCTTCGCGACTCTCATCCGCAAACTGATGAATGAATTAGAAACAGCTGTTTAATAAAGTAAAAAGTAAATACTATGGTAATAAAGTTAAGGGAATAAAATTGTTTTTTTTATATATGGTAATAAAGTTAAGATGAAAAGTGAAAGGAAAAGTTCCGCGACCTGAATTCACAGCGCGTGAAGTAGACAAACAATCAAGGAAGACAACACTTTGATGTGCTTTTTGCGTAAAAAAAAACAACAAATCTACCAAAAACTTGACTTTGAGTTGAAATCTCTTCTCTTTCTGAGATCTTCAGTTTGGATCAAAAAGAGACTCAAGAAATTCACGCGCAGCTCACGTCACCCCGATCTTCAGAAACTCCTCCATTAGCTACACGCGAATGGCTTGGAAATTCTCTTCCAGAACTTGCCAACAACCATATAGTTAGTATTAGGGTCGTGAATGAACATATTTTATACGCATATATGTTCTCCATATCATATAACACTCGCAAATGATCTGATAGGGGCTCAAATGGAGGAAGTCTTACTACGCAGTTAAGACAGCAACATTTTGGTCCACTTTATGCTTTTAGAATGAACACAAACCACGCTTCTTGGTCCAACCGTAAGTCGACTTTCTTAATGTCACGCCTGTTGATTCGAATTAGTTCAAGGTCTTCATGGTGAGCAAGAACAGTACACAACTTTATCTGGTTCCTACGAGTACAACTTTGTTCTTGTTGTCTTGTAACAATTGTTGTTCTCTTGATACTCGACGAATTACATTTCGACCTGCGGTAATGGATCACTCTGCTTCTCTTTTGGTCTCACTCGTTTGTGATTGATCTTCGATGAGCGGTTCAAATTCTGTAATGTTCTCGTTCCTTATGGTTTTACTCTTCGGTTAGCAATTCTATTTCTTTAGTTGCACGTACGGCTTCTTCGGCGATTAAAACAAGGCTGATAATCAATCTGAGTGTCGCGTAGTGGGTAACTGGTCACGTTCATGAAACGCAGAATCTGTAGTCTGATATATCTGACTCAATCTATTTTGCGAAGCCTGAAAGCTTCTTGTAACATAATCTCACAAAGCCTCACTATTCCGGCTCTGCACAAATCTTCCCATTACGACGTGATTTTAGATGTTCATAGATATTATATTGCCATGTGCGTTTCTCGCTTCTTCGGTGGGGGTATAACAATTGCTGGGTTGTCTTGAACGTATTTGCGTTATGTGGAACGGTATCTTTGGCAATATCTTGCTTCTTTTGCGGAAACTATTCACAGCCGCTCGTCGCCCTTGCTTTTTCTTACGTTTCTCTTCTGTTATTTCGTACTCATCGGGCATACGATAAACTTCCTCTTGGGGGGCATGCTTGTGACAAATAATATTACCCCTCTTATCCACAGTAATAATGTGGCCATCTTTCATCTTATCAAGGATGATAAAGATAACAAAAGAATTACAGAAATTAAACTCTAAAATTGAAATAAATACAGGGTCCATATAGCAGGAACATATATTTTATTACCTTACGTGTTTCGATACTTAGATCATCATCAGAGGATATTTATATATCGATAAATGATTTGGAGATAATCCTAACAATAATAATTATAAGTGCCCTGTAATCACTGTCGAGGAGAAATAAGATAAACAGCGCAGTGAGCGATTTCGCATGCCAACATCGAGGCAAAATAGCCAACTGCGATTTGGGGACGGATGAGAGCGAATCAGTGTTGTTTACAATGCAAAGACCGTGTCATTTAGCATTTTCATGAATATAATTCTCCAAAGAGGAACTGTTGTTGCGAGGAATGGTATTTCATTCGAGAATTTTGATTGTATATTTGTATTTCACTGAATCAGGTCACATATACAGGATGTAACAGTCAAAGTGTTAAAACTTATAGTACTCATACAAGTGATCATAATAAGCATTTTATGTCCTATAAACATTAGTCCGGAAATGCATAAATCATGAGTTACAGCAGTGGACATGACTCATTCGCAGTGCTCACCATGGAACCCTGCTACCCACTGCACCTGTGAACGAATGGTCTCAACTAACATGAGAAATCATGTATTTTAACTAGGAGCATGCAAATAAACTTTCAATTAATTCCACGTGAACTGTGCAATCAGTCATTAATATCTGTCTACGATTATGGCTGGCTACACGTTTGGTGAGTACACCGACATGGTATTAGTGTACGGCGAAGTGCAAGTTTCCGGAACTATCTTGGTGAAACATTAGGTGAACGATAGATTGGGCGAGGGGGTCCAGTGGCATAACCACCAAGGTCACCGGATTTAAACCCACTGGAGTTCTTTTTGTGGGGACATTTAAAGACATCGTTTTTGAAAACGAAAGCAGCTGACGAAAACGCGGTGCAACTCAAAAGAGTGACATAACAAAGGACTGACAAAATTATCAAATCAAAGGAGTGATATGTATAAATATTAAACAAAAATTCAAAGAAGACTCATGTAAGAGGAGAGACAAATATAAAGACTACAGAAATTAAAATTCACCTCTGAAAGGCTAATAGAGATCACTTCGTCACACTTTATTTGGATATAATAAATTTTCGTTACACTGAATTCATCACATTCATTTCAACTCATGCAAGTAGCCACCTTAACATCGTCTCAGAATCGTTGTGTCATTAAATCGATAATGAATGTGTCGAGTTCACTGAGTGACAAAACGATTGTGGGACGAAATGAGTGCGACGACTTTTACAGTTGTTAAAATTAATTAACTAATTGGTTAACTCATAAACTTGAGTTTGATGGCCTGTGTAAATTTTCTTCTGTACCAAAAGTAATAATTTTTTCCCTGGTCTATTTTGTGGTATTCACTTTGAAATCTTTCCCGATTTGTCATCACATGATCGATCACGAACAAATCACGTGATTTAATCAGTTGCGATCGGCATCGGGTCGGATTTCTTATATAAGCCTTTAAAAGTCTCATAAACCTAGCAATATGTTTCTCATTAAGCACAAGTGCTTTTTTGACGTCAGTATCACAGAAACGGGAAATGCCCGCATATGTCGACCACCCATATACCAAGCGCCTTCTAAATTTCACGGAAAGTTTCAAAATTCTTATAAAAACATCATGCATCTTCAGCAGGGACTTAGATATAATTTTTCGATGGGAGGGTTCAGAAGGTTCAGAATCATAAATTACAATGCTAAGCAAAGGAGAGGTAAGGTTAGGGGGGGGTCTGGGTTGAACCCCTAAACCTTTATCAATGCCCTTGATCTTCAGTCATAAACAATGCCAGTATTGAAATTTGGGAAGAATGAAGTTCTCCGCACACAGCGCAACTTTAGTTGTCAAACTGTTACGCAATCGACTGTTTTGCGATCCATCAATTACGTGAGGTGGAGCACTGCACACGACGCGATCATAAAATGACGGTTTGAAGTCCGTCGAGTTTCAATCATGCGCAACCCAGCTTGCCGGGTCGCATTAAACTTGTGTCACATAGAAGTTGCGCAAACCTTTCATTTTATTTTCGGTTCAGTAATACTTTTTGGTTTTCTTCAATAAAATGAATGATCAGGCGGCGTACAAGAGGTGGAAAAGCATCGAGCTGAGTCCAGAAAATCAAGACACCTCTTCGCCACCACGGAAAGATTAAAAAGAATATACTGATATAAAATACAATGAAAAAATCATATAAACGAAAATAGAGCATAAACATACAAAGACTGAAATGAAATAAAATATGTCTAATATTTCTTCATCATTAGGCTATGGTTATACTGCATAGATAGTATTAAGCTTCAAATAAAATATAAATTTTTAATTTTAAAACCGCAGATTTAATAAATTTTGATATTGTCACGTGTCAAAATGTGAACAGAACGAGATCAGGATGGGTTAAGCAAAAAATAAAGAATTTATTTTGTGTAACAGATTACACACAGCGGAAAATAAATATTGTAGTAAGAATGAGAAATTAGCAGTCCAAGTCGTAATAGTCTTTACTTTCGCTTGGGATAGACTCTATAACCAGTGATACGGCTACTTGGCTAGATGTGGGCAAAATTGACATGAAATTGCTGGGACTAAGTTGCTCGTTGACACCATGGGAGCTAAGATCGAGCTGTCGGTTGAATACAGTACGAAGTATTGAGGTCGATGTAGGCTGGAGAAGTGGAGAGCTGCTAATAGCCAAAGGAGTTACGTAAAACACTACGTCTGCAGCACTAACACACAAAATCGTAGCTCTGACGCAACTTATGACAAGTAAAGAAAACACCGCTAACAGATCACATAACACCTTCTTCAATGGCGAAGATAGTAGCACAATAAAATATCAGGCGAGGAGAAAGCTCTCACTCATGAGAGAAATTTTAAGATCACACATACATCACTTTTGGAATTACGAAACGTGGGTATGGCTGTTGACAGCGATGATCCAAGGCTCTTAAATACAATTCACTTATGAATAACACTATACGGATACGTAACACAATAAGGAAACCCTCGCATTCACACGATGCTAGGGACTCACAAACACCACTTCGAAGCACCACAATTAAGCATAAACAGGACATCTTCTTTTAGATGACGAAGTCTAGAAGATAGGGCGCTTTGACGAAGAAAACGAGTCACGAAATTTCTGAAGCGTGACCTCGTAATATGAAAACAGGACAAGCGAAGGGGTTTTCGCTTGTCAAATCTCTTCACTTAAGAGAAAGAAACGGAAAAAGCAATGCGGCACTCCTGCGCTCAAAAAGAGCTGCACATTACGAAGATTTCAAGAAGAAACGTTATAGTCAGACACCTGGGAGTTTACCCCGTAAAAATAAAAATGATAGTGAATTGCGTTACGAGTTCATCTACAGTGCTGAATGATAGAATCAAAGACTTAAGTCGGGAAAAAGTCAATATTTCGAACGACAATTCAGTTGGGTCGACTGTCACACCGAGGAAAGGGGCGTATGGAGAAGCTAGTGTATTAGCGGAAAATTCCCCGTTCCTCTCTCAATATACATTACATGATCAAAGGAGTTGGGACACCCCTGTGAACACCTGGGGTGTTTCTCCTGGACTGGACTGGGCCCGCTCATTAGGGTGGACGGAAACCTCAATGCTGATGGCTACAGGACCATTCTGGATAACGGGGCACTTCCAGCGCTGTGGGGACACTTCGGTGATGGGCCGTTCCTCTTCCAGCACGACAATGCGCCTTGCCACAAAGCAAGATCCATATCCGACTGGTTTGACGAGATGCGGGTTGAAGAACTGGATTGGCCCGCCCAAGTCCTGATCTCAACCCCATCGAACATATTTGGGACGAATTGGAACGACGTGTAAGATCCAGGATGGTTCGCCCTACATCTGTCCAGGAACTGACCACGACACTCATACCTTCACTGACGAGGAAAGAAGGTCAATACCTGTGGACACATACCGTAAACTTGTGGACAGTATGCCATGTAGGGTGGAGGCAGTGATAGCAGCTCGGGGTGGTCCTACACACTACTGATTGAAGCTTTTTGCAGCTTTACGGTAGAGCAACAGGTGCCCCAACTCCTTTGATCATGTAGTATATTCTTCGAGAGAGAATAAGAATACTCCAACCCAATTAGTATTACTGCTAATATCCAATTCGGCCTCGGGAAAAGACGCCACAAAAGAGAACAAATGTCTATGTTGCAATTAATTACCGAGAGGCGTTGGAAGACGCTGACACGTACCTGGGGGTTTAGGCTGAACTCATCGACAAGCTGTCGATCTCGACAAAATCTAACCGTCAATAAGTGGCATATTACACATTTATACACAAATTTACACACGTATGGCTAGATGATATACACTGATATACACAAGTTTACACACATTTACACATAATTTCAAACATTTATCCATGTATACACATAAATACATACATAAACACATAACTGTAGACACACTATATTATCATTTTCACAGTTCAAGTTTCGTAGCACAAGAGAGTACTTCATGTATGTAAATATTTTTAAACAAGTTTTTGTTAATATTTTTAGAAAATGTGTATTCTTGAGCTGTGTGTATTTAGCCTGCCGGCCGGAAACGAAGGAAAAAAGATTTTAATAAGAAATCTGTTGCGAAATTCTGAAATAACGATCGTCAAGTGCATAGTCGACTGCTCTTGAATTGTAGACAAGAATGGCAGAATTGTAGGCAGTTGTCGATGGTCAAAGTCTACACTCGAAAATCGACGGTGTAGAGTCTGTACACTGTAGACACTGTAGACAAGTCGTGTTCATGCTAGCTCGAATCGACAAATGCGTCATTAACCACGTGACCATCGAAACTTGTCGACAGTCGACTGCTTGTCGATGAGCTCAGCCTAGACCCCCTGGAGAGGTAGTGGAGTCGTCGGTTCGTTGCCGTCACTCTCGCCATTGATTTCCCCATCATTTACGTTCGTTTCCAACACTGGAGGATTGCTCAGGCTGAACGTGGGCGTATCAGTCGGCTTGGACGTACTGGGCTCCGATATCGCCTCTAATGCGGGGCCGATAAGACGCTGGAGTTTGTTTCAGATGGAGTCGTCGCCAGCAAGAGATTCTGCCGTCGGGTCACTCGTCTCGATTCTGTCGTCGGCTCGCATCGGGACCTCAGACGTTGCGACCGCCGTGCCTTCGCTGTCAGGCTAACTTTCGACCTCTCGTGTCGTGGTTCAGCCGGGTGTCTCGCCTTTCCCTGGGCATCACGTATATCTCTCAAGTCGGGAGTTTTAGCGCTCGTTGTTACCACGTCGCGCTTTCTCTCGTCTCTCACACTTCATCTCCTCTCTCGTCGACTCTCGTGCCCCAATCCCGAGCTCTCTCGTGATTTTCTCGGATTGTCTGAAATCTCCGATGCTCGAGATCTTCGTCACGGAGGTTTGAGCGTGTCACGATCCTCGATCGGTGTTGTTTGACACGTGACAGATATGTATTCATTAAAATATTGATCCGATTTAAATATTAAAAAATTTCCACTCTGTACAAACTTCAATGTTTGAGGCGTTAAAATTCATTATGTTTGTCGATAAAGAGTCAAAAAGTTTCTGTTGCCCAGTTGTCGCGTACCCTATCAGGTTACCGGATGGGTTCGGAAGACGTGAGGTCTGTTGTCCTAAAGCATCCCAAACATGCTCAATGGGATTTAAGTCTGATGACCTGGGTGGCCATTCCAAACGAACAATAGTTTCACGTTCGAGGAACAGTTCCAACATTTCACCCTGTGTGGACGAGCATTTTCTCCATTACAATAACTTCAGAACCCATGCTCCTAGGAAAGGATGAACATAATGTTCAAGGTTCTCTTCGCAATATCGAGTCCCTGTGTTCCTTTGTCAAAGTGTAGAGGTCTGCACGTCCACCTATAGTGATGCCGCCCCACACCATCGTCCGCCATCCCCAAAACTTTCTCTTTCAACCACATTTGTAGGATGATACCGCGTTCCTAGTTCTCTCCATATCATTCGGTCATTCGGACCGACGGATAAGAGAATTAGTACAGGGTGCTTAAAGGTTAACTCCACACTCAAAACAACTTTGTTTAAAATGAAAGATGAAGGTCTCAATAATAAAGTAGCATGTATAAAAATTTTCAATTCGAACTCAAAATTGATAAAATATATAAAAAAACTTTCATTTTTTCTTTCCCCCCGATCGACACTGATGCCACGTTTTGGCATCTGCGACGTCACAAGTTGCCGAGAGGTGCGAAGGAGTTTCGAAATCGTGACGTCATACATTGGACGCTATCGCAGGCGCCGCTATCAGTAAATTGTCAGGGCAGTGCAGGCACCGCTATCAGTTCTCCCGCTTCCCTGGTCAGGTCATCGTAGTGCAGCAGTAGCCAAACGAAGGTGTGTCCTCAAATATCTTACGCACTTTTATATTAGATACACTAATTCATATCACCGTTACTTTTACAAAAATCCTCTTTTGTTCAAATCATTTAATATTCTCTATTATTAAAATATATAATTATATAATAAATTAAAACTTTTTTTCGGTTGGTTTTGGCATAATTGTCGTTGATTACTTTATATACACACAAAGAATGAGACTTGTAACCTTTCGAGCAGTCAAAAGAAAATGGCTTCCACTTACACCTTTAAGTCACTTCCGCATCACACCATAACGAGCGCTGTATCAACTTATCTCTTGATTACGCATATAATTATACCGATACTGTGCACCATTTATGTTAAACTAATTATTTGGTTAGTAATGTATTTTTAATAAAACAAAAAATTCTCAACAGAACAGCCAAAGTAATCCTTTTGTCAACATAGTTGAGCACGTGACGTAAAACTTGCATACCTCCGATGCTAAGATAAAACTTAATGGAATCGTCCCATAGTAAACGTTATTCGACTGACACCTGGAAAAAGCAATCTCATTGGATTGAAGTATTGTAAGGAAGCCGAACAACTTTGACCTAGGTAAAAACCTTTTTGAACCCGATTGTACAACATTAAAATCTAATTGTGAAAAAAAAATCACAAATAATTTTTTTACTATCAATTTTGAAATTTTAAATATTGTGCCAACCAGAACAGCTCGAGAACCCCAACGAACATAATCCACAAAATGGGTTAAACGGATCAAAAAATAATCAATATACGTACGATAAAATCTTGGAAAAGCAATAAGGTAAAGTGCTTATTTGGCATAATAAATACTTTACATTGTTGCATATCCAAGATTTTGTTGTACGTTTATTGGTCTATATAGCAATTTTGAACGGCATAACACGAGTAATTGAGGCAGGCCATGTCTGCAAAGTGCGCAGGGCGGTACATAAAAAAAAAAACAACAACACAAGCTCAATATCACAAACCTAAAAAAGCGACGACGGCATCGGGTGTTATGAATCAGAATATGGAATGTATCTCCATGACAGGAAAGAAATCTGAGTTAGTGGAGCAAGCCAAATGATATCGACTGGATACTGCAGCTATTACCTATACAAAACGTGCAGGATCTGAAAGTGTGGACCTAAAAGGAGAGTGGAAGCTGTTTTATTTGAGTGTCCACCCTAACATGACTGCCCAGGCAGGAGTGTGGATACTCATAAGGCCCCAGTTGGCAGATTGTGTCATTGCTTCTCACAATAAAGACCGGGATTACTTCTGTTTTGAATATTCGTTTACCGACTTTATTTTTGGAAATGATTTTACTATACACAAAAAATTAATAAAACTATTGATATATGAAGCTAAGAGCACTAAATTAAAGAAAACTGAATTTGGCGCTAAAATTAACCAAAAGTACTAAAATGACGCGGTGGCACTAGATAAGATTTTCTCGCATTGAACTTCCCGATGAAACACTAGATTTATTGCGGAAAGCACTAAAATAGCAACAATAACCGGGAACAGCTAAAAGTTAAGGACGTTATGGTAATGCGGAAGCTAAATATTCAGTAAAATTATCTAGAGTTAAATACATATAAAAATAAAAATATTTGTATTTAAATACGAAGTTGTATGTGTATTGTACAACGATAAAAATAAATTGTATTTTGTGTATCAATGGAAAATGAGGGGTAGCTTTTCTATCTATTATGAAATCATCATAGAGTTTATGATGTCAAAATATATCGATAGGTGACAAAAAAAAAAAGACATTTATAATTGTCGGTCTTCTTGCTAGCTTTTTATGCGAATCAGTTTTAAATTAGTAACTTTACATCACTATAGTTTGTGATATATGATTCATAACAGGGACAAATTAATAATAATAATAATAATAATAATAATAATAATAATAATAATAGGCCTAATTCAAACTAGTCGTATTAAAATGAATCGTCGTCAACACTTGGCAATTAAAATTATTAATCGTCGTCGTCAATACTTCATTATTATTTTCATAACGTTATTAACTGGTATTATTGCGATGAAAATTTAATACTTCATTCATTACTTAACAGGATAAGTAAAATAGCTTACACGGGGGCATGAAGAACGCACTCATTGTCTTTGTTATCAGGATGTAAAGCTCTGATATAAAGTTATGTCCCATTAAACAAACTACTAAAATTTCTTGTGCGAGTTGTGGTGACGCCTACAGGCATTATCAACACGTAACAGAAAATTCTTCATGCAATTGTCTAATAAATCAATGACTGGCTAGAATATTAATATTCATTATTAGTCTCATTCGTTAAGGCTTAGGATGATATTAGTTATAATCACTTTAGAATACGGTTTCATCTTTACGTATAATACAGGGTGTAACAGAAAGGTTCGTCACATTTCAAAAATCGGTTAATGTTAACTATCTGCACAATCGCCTGGGTGCTCGCACGGCGTATTCCTGTTGCGTTTTTGGAGGGTTTGCGTTTTTTGTTGCTGTTTTCTCTTTAGTTGTGTGTCTTTCTATGGCGCTTTTGCTTGTTGTGTTTTTTGCTTTTTGCATTTGAGTGGGGTTTTTTTCGGGGGGTTCCGGTTTTGTTTTTGGTTGTTGTTTTTTAGCGGTGTTTATTTCTATGTTGTTTTTTTGGGTTGGGGTTTGTGGTGGTGTTTGTTTTGTGTTTTTTTTTTGTCTGTTGTGGATTTTTTAGGGGGGTTTGAAATGCTCGTTTTTCTCGTCTTTCCTGTTTTGTGTGTGGGGCTGCTGTTGCTGTTTCCGGTGTCGCCATTTGTGCGTGAGTTTTCGTGGTGCTTGGAGTTATGCTATTTGTGTCGGGTTTAATTTTCTGTGGTTGTTCAGGTGATTACGGTAGAAGTTAATGGTTTCTTTTTTTTTGCTTTTTGTTTTAGTTTTTGATGGCTGCTTTGTGTGCTTTTCTATGTGTGTGTATGGGAAATTGGGGGTGTTTTAGTTTTTTCGTGTTGTAATGACTGCTGTTTTTGTGGTTTTGTATTTTCGGGGTGTGTGCGTTCTGTTTCGTTTACGTTTTTCAGTCTAGCATGTTTTTGATTTGTTTGTTTGGTGTTTTTCTTTTGTTTGGAGTGTTGTTTTTATTTTAAATTGGTTTAGGCTAATGGTGAAGTTTTGTTTTCGTTTTGTACAGTTAGTCAAGTTTTGCGTTTTTGCTTGTGCGGATTCTTAACATTCGGTTTTGCGATTGTGCAGATAGTTAACATTAACCCAAAAATCTATATATTTTTTTTAAAAAATGAAGATACAGAGATGGGCGACATATTGAAATGTTTGTTATAATCTTAAGTTTTGCTTGTAAGTGTCGAAGCAAATCCCTCCCATACCAATAACCTATAATCAAATTCCTCCCATACCTGCTGAAGCGTGTCTGGAGTCACTTCACGAATGGCGGCTGTTATTCGAGTTTTTAGCTCCTCCAGATTTGCCGGAGAGGAGGCACAAAAACACACGAATGGATCTTTTACGTATCCCCACAAGAAGAAGTCACAAACAGTGAGGTCTGCGGATCGAGGTGGCCACAAAACGGCTTTGCGTTGTGCGTTCGCCATCTTGACAGTAACTGACGGGACTTCCCTAATTGCACCCTAGAGACCTCTACCAGCATTGAACAAAAACTTGACGTTCCCCTCTTTCAAATGGTGTGCAGTTCATTGCTTGCGACCAACGGTTGCCGAGCTATTTACGAGTGAAATGTGATGAACCTTTATGTTATACCCTGTATAATAGATCCATACTATGTATTTTATAGCACATTTTTTAATTTTATTTTAAATTTTATTCAATCAGTATTTCTGAATAATCTATAAAGTATCAGAACACTGGAAAGTAATACAGATTTGTATCTCCAGATTTTTTTTAAAAAAAACAAAAATTATATTTATTTCAGGTAAAGAAATACTTGAGAGTCATGACTAAAATACTTAAAATACTTTTTGCCAAGCCTTCACATATCTCATTATATGGAAGACTATCTTAAGAGAATGAAAATATCAATTGTCTGACGTTCTGTTTTTAAAATGGCTATCAAAGTAGTCAGAAAATTATCGTCATTTGCAATTTCTCTCGTCATCACCTATCGAGGGAAATCAAAGATTTGTTTTTAGGAAATTTTTCGGTATCTGAGGCATCCCAAAGTCATAAACCATCTACGTATGACTGAAATGAGTAGGCTGTAATTTTGTATAGCAGATATTAACTTTTGATGATGACGTAAAATTGAATTCTGTAAAATGTATTTTAATAGATATTATCGTTCCTTGTAAAATTATTTACTGTGTCTTCATAAATATTATTATGATGCCAAATTCGATTTCTATTTTCAGGTTTTCAACGAAGACAAAATGACTTAGGGAAACGAAACGAGAAAACAAGATCATTTGATCTAGAAAAACAAGCGAATCGTTTCAATGGTAATGAGGAAAACAAGGTGATGAAAAAGAACGAAGTTTGACAACTTCTACAATGACGTTCTAAGAGAAAATATATAAATATTATAAATCATCCATCTCAATAAAAATAATTTAAAACGTGACGCTAGGTGAAGACGAGCATTCAAAATAGAACTTTTATTGTTGCAGTTATTATCTTTAATGTAGGAAATCATAGTCTTATTCTTCTTGCTTGGCTCGAAATTTATTTGTTTTTAGTGCAGAAATGAATATCGTTTGACATTTTTAATGCTGTTACCATGACATGAAAGGATCTTAGTGGATCGTTTTATTACTTGTTTTGAGCTTTTTACTAACACAGTGGGATGATTCTACCCATGTTGTCCCTCACCAGTCCCCCATTTAGGTTTCATATTCATCAGGTTTCATTGTTTCATTTTAGTCTCACTTTCACTGTTGAAAATAAAGGCACGCCTTCGAAATACATACCCGAGATTTTATAACTTTTGATCTTTCTTTGGATTATACTGTAGCTTTTTATCCTTCTTTATATGAAAGTTAAATTATCCTATCAATATAATAAATGTGAAAGTTTGTGAAGGTGTTAGATTAAGTTACTCAATCACGCATAAACGGCTGAACGGATTTGGATGAATTTGGTACACAGATAAACCATGTCCTGCATTAACACACAGGATAGTTTTTATCCCGGCAATGCAATCCCCTGGGATAGTTTACGATGTTCTTTTATTTGGGTTTTTTGCATTTGTAAAAAATCATGTGATCCGATGAATCACGTTTCCAGTGGCATCTTGCAGATGGCAGAGTGAGAATTTGGCGGAAACAGCATGAAAACAAGGACCCCACATGCACGAGTACAGGTTGGGGCATACAACCCTTCAAGCTGGTGGGGGCAATGTAATGTTTGGGCCATGTTTTCCTGGCATAATTTGGGCCCTTTAATTCGTGTGGAACAAAGTCTGAATAGCACAGCATACCTAAGTATCGTTGCTGATAAAAGTCATCCTATCATGTTGATGGCGTATTCCAATGGAGATGGTTTCTTCCAACAAAACAGTGCGCCATGCCACGGTGCTCGTATTGTGCAGGAGTGGTTTCAAGAACATGAGGGAGACAATACAATGCTTAAGTGGCCCCCACAATCACCAGATCTCAATTCAATTGAGCATTTGTGGGACGAAGTTGAAAGAGCCATCAGGTTCCACAAACTATCATAGCTGGTTCCACAACTATCAAAGCTCACACAACTGGGCAGTGCTATTCTGGGCATTGTGTCAGATTCCTCGCATCGCCTTTCAACATCTCGTGGGGTCAATGCCAAGAAGAATTGCCACAGTATTGAAGGCAAAAGGTGGCCCAACGAAGTACTGACGGTGTGGTCATAATAATCTGGCCACTCTGTGTACTTCGTATGCACTTCATTTCCATCAAATTATTCAGTATTCCAGCCACCAGATCATTGTCATGGGTCTTCATCGTCTGCATCATGCTCATCACGAGATTGTGGACAAACTTTCTTATGTGAGTCATGTTCAAATCTGAGTGATTTTTCACGTCCTTTACCAAACTGGGCAATGGCCTCAGGCTAACATTCTGTAACGACTGGAGCTTACTCCATCTGTTTTTACATACAGTCGCCCACGTGGGCATGCCATAGAGGAGGATGGTCCGAATAAGCACCTTGTACAGGAGTAGCTTATTGTCGATGCTGAGGGCACTGTTTCGATCCAGGAGAGCTATCAAACTGTACTTAACCCTCTTCGCTTTGTTTAGCGTAAGTCACGTGACGGTTCCAGGAGATTCTTGAGTCAATAATAATGCCAAGGTACTCGTACTTGTCTGCTTATTCCAGTTTCTTATTGAATAGAACAAGAGAATCCGGAGGACTCGTACTTGTGTGCTTCAGCTTTTGTTGAAGTTCCACGGCTTTGTATTTTCCGACGTTAAGGTTCAGCTTTCATCAATTAAAGCAATCCTTAAATTTCTTCAAGGCGTATTGCAGACGAGTGATAACGTAAGTTGGCTGATGCACCCATGTCATGATGGCAGTATAATCAGCATAGAAATATAAATTACTCTTTTCGGGTTTTGGGAAATTGTGCACAAAATAATTAAACAGAACGGACCCGAGGACAGAATCTCGTGGAACACCGGCCTTTACCTTACGCGTCCTGGATAGATTTTCGCCAACTTTAGCTTGATAGAACCGGTTGGTAAGAAAGGATTCGCCATCAAAATCAAATAGGAGGAAATCCGTCTCTAATCATCTTGTAGATAAGTCCCTCGTGCCACATCTGGTCAAAAGCTTTACTGACATCGACAAAACCCCCCCCCCCGGGAAAGGTGCGGGGGGGGGGGGCCTCGATATTAGCAAGTGACAAGAGTGGGCGCTACTAAAGCCGAACTGATCTTTCCGTACTAGACCATTGGTCAGAAAGTGGTTATTGAACTTGGTGAGGATCGTTTTCTCCAAAACTTTAGACATCGACGGGAGCAGGCTGATAACAAATACATGTCGAACCATATAATTTTAACTTCGCTTGGAGCAAGGCTAGTCGTTAAAACACTGGATGTGCTGACCGTAAAATGACGTCATCGAGAGTTCTCCAAGTTGTGGATCCAGGATTCTGCAATATTACTTTAATGAAATATCAAACATCAGAATTAGAGATCCATGCATAATTTTATGGGTTGAAAATAATAAACAGTCACATAAGATAAAATATAATGGATAATCAATAAAATTCCAATTTTTCTAAATCCACTTGCAAAAAGATATTCAATTAAAACAATTACAAAGGAGTCCGGCCAGGAAAAAAATAAAATGGTTCAACCTTCAATAAGCAATGGGTTGAACTTATTTCCAGGACAGGTAAGACTGCTCTTGCCGAACATCGAGAATTCAATTAACAATTTTTTAAGTGATCGAGGTCCGCCACTAAAAGTATTCGAAGGCTCCACGGAAAATTCACAATGATTTTAATATATCGAAGAGTCCAGGTTCTATATTTGAAATCCTCTTCAGATGATAATTTCATTAAAAATTCAACTTGGCATAGAGTATCCAAGTGGATGGCGAGGGTGAGATAAGTAAAAATACCAATGGCAATCTTCCCGTCGGGATTATAATTATTGGCTCAGGAACGATCAGCTCACTTCTATTCTCACTAATTTTACTTCACTAATTGCATTTCAATGAGAATTATTATCACAAATCCCTTTGGATAAACTAACCTTCACTGGAGCACTCGTCGGAATATCCTTCACGCTCGTTTATGCGATAAGGCCATCCTCTCCTTTAGCAGCATTTCTACGTCCATACGCTCCTCGTTATCTTCTTATCCATTCCATGACTATACATACAAAGTACATACCAGGAAAACGCGTCCCAGACCATGACCGATACCCCACCGCCCTGGACCACGCTCTCTTGGCATGCCAGGTCCATCGCCTCTGTGCCACACACGGTGCCTTCCATCGGTATGGAACAGTTTATATCGTGACTCGTTCGCTACGCTGCTGTTGCAGTGTCCATCCGATGTGATTAGTGGCAAATGCACGCCGGAGTGTCCGATGACGCGGGGTTAACCACTGGTTTAATGGCGACAGCTCCCATAGCCGAGGGCACGCATTGTTCCTACGGATTGTCCACTGGGAGACGTTTCTAGCTCGGCCGATTATGAATTGGTCCGTGATTCGTCGCACTGTGGCCCTCCTGTCTCTGTTGACCATTCGTCCCAGGTGTCGCCGGTCACGATCATCAAGGGTAGCTGGACTCCCGGTATGGTGTCTGTTGTTGACTGTTACGCCTTCCTCCAGCTATTCTCGGTTGAAAGTGTGAAGCCGAATTCATGCACGACCGCCGAAATATCAGATATCAAAATTAGAGATCCATGCATAATTTTGTGGGTTAAAAATCCAAATTTCTCACGCGTCTGGCACCCACCACCATGCCCCGTTCGAATGCCGTCAATTCACGACAACACTGGATTTCACATGAATCAAACACACAGCCACTTCCCTCAAGGTCTCACACACAACTGCGACCGCCGCGTAAGCGACCTGCTATCCCATGAATTCTGCTCAGTCTGTGTAAATCCATAGGCAGTATTTATTTCTTGCGACAAATGGCAGTGATTACGACGAAAATGCCTTCTTGTTACCTGCTTGGATGCGTCAATTTTTTAAAGTAAAAGAAAAGAACACCCAGCAGCGGAGCCAAAAAATTAAAAGAAAAGCTTCTTACAATATCTTACCATGTGTACGGCCTCTTTTTTTTTAATGAAAGATATATTTTAAAATCTTTTGTCCATGTAGTGAATAGGGATAAAGTGGAAATACCAAGGAATCAATCGCATTAACAGACGATGCATTGTCTATAATTTTCTCAAATGCCCCAAGTATTTCACATCTAAAACTTCAAAAAAGAGAAAAGTTGTAGAATATTACTTTCACACAGAAGACGAGCACAAATATGTTTAGTGGAAGAAAGCAAATGCACTATTTATTATTTCACTACAGGTCACTTTCACTGAATACGAAAATGTGAAAATTAAAAAAAAAAAAAAAAAAGTTTGTTAGAAGAGAAATGTGCTGATCATTCAGTTTCACTTTTGACCAGTATCAAATTTAAAGGAACGCTCATCTACCCACACAAAGTTGCTTTATTAAGTAGCGGAAAATCGGCCTCGGTGGCTCAGTGATTGCATGATCGCCTCTGATGCCCAAGTACGCGGGTTCGATCCCGGCCGAGGACGACGAGGATTTTTTCAGGGGGAAAATCTTGAGATCACGCACTGCCTTCGGAAGGGAAGTAAAGCCGTTGGTCCCGTGTAGTCGTTTGCCGGCTGCACGTTAAAGAACCCTTGCGAGGCAAAATTTGCGGTCCCTATAACACCGTCCTGAAATGGCTATAGCAGTTGAAAAGGACGACGTTAATACCAAATAAACCAAACCAAACCAAGTAGCGGAAAAATGGAACACTTATTGGTTTCAGAATGTTCGTCTCTCCGTCTGTCTCCTTCATAATTTCTGCATTTTTGAAGTAGAAGGTTGAAATTTAGAATATAGCTTACTATGGGCGTGTCCACCTTCACTATTTAGTTTGGTTTTGACTGGCCCCCTGGGTCGGAGTTTCGGGGGTGGAAGTTAGAGGGGGCCAAAAGGTCTGCGTATATTTACCGGGTGTTTCAAAAATGACCGGTATATTTGAAAAATCAATAAATCAATGAAAAATCAATAAAGCAATATGCTTGGGACAACAGTAAATTTTCAGGCAGACAAACTTTCGAAATTACAAACGGTGTATTTCTATCGCTGCCCGTTTAGTTTTTATTGATTTTTCAAATATACCGGTTATCCGGCTATTTTTAAAACACCCGGTAGATGTGTAAATAAGTGAAATTCGGTATGCAGATTTCGCTAGGAATTGGACCAAATTATCCCAGTGTGATCGGAGTTGTGGGGGTGGTAGTCACTTGGTCTTTAGAACTATTTGTCTTACTGAGACGAACTTATGTCCAGATATTATCAACGCCGAACTTGGCTTAACTAATTATGCCATTTATCGACAGGATCGCGATGAATCCACCAGTGCAAAAAAATCAGGTGGTGGTGTTCTTCTTGCGATTAGTAACCATTTTTCCTCCACTGCTTTAAAAACAAATACATCGAAAGTGGAACACACGTTTGTTAAGATTAACAATCCTGGATGCTCCTCTACAATCTTCTGTGGAGTATATATTCCTCCTGGTGCACCTGTGGAGACATTTCTTTTACATTTCAATGAGATTGAACATATGATGCTGGCACATCCTGATTCAAATACATGCATCTTAGGTGACTATAACCTTCGTGAGCTTTCACCTTTTTGGACCTCAGACAATAAATACTACGACCGACACGGCCTCTCCCCATCAGCCAATTATTTACTTGACATGTTGCACTTTTTAAATCTTACCCAATTTAATAAGACTGTCAATCATAATAATGTTATACTCGATTTGGTTCTGTCATCGCTAAATTAGGTGTTGCGGGTGCCTACCCTATTATTCATCCTGATCCACATCACCCTCCTCTACACTGCTTTTTGTATGTGGAAGACACTAGTTTCAAAATTAAATATGATTTACTTTCCTACGACTTTGTTAATGCTGATTATGATAATATTGTGAATCAACTCTATAGGGCAGATTGGTGCTTATTAGAAAATATGGATCTGAAAACTGCTATTAATTACTTTTATAATGTTATATATGAAATTATCGAGAGCATTTTGTTCCCAGAATTAAAATTAGAACTAACCGATATCCTAAGTGGTTTTCCCCAGAATTAAAATTGCTTGTATGCCGTAAAAGATCTGCCCATCATAATTATAAGATAACAGGATCCATGGATGACTATAAGTATTTCTCTGCTCTAAGAGCACAGTGTAAAAACCTTGCAAAATTATGTTATAAAGCCTACATTTCTTCAATAGAATCTGCAGTCTACACCAATATAAAGTCTTTCTGGAATTACGTCAACTCAAAAAAGTTAAACAATGATCTGCAATCCCGTATGTGCTATATTGATGATGTCAAGACCGATCCGCTTGAAATAGCTAACTTATTTTCCCAGTATTTCTCTTCTGTTTATGATGATTCCTGTGCGGCTCCCCCTGTTTGTGATCTGTTATATAATCATGGGATTGACATTTCAAATATTTCAATTTCTGCTTCCGACATAGAACACAAACTTAAAACACTCAAGGTCAACAAAAGTCCTGGCCCGGATAACCTGCATCCGCTTTTTATTTCCACTTGTGCCTCTCCACTGTGTCCACTATTCTAATCATTTTCAACAAATCCCTCAATCTTGGTGTATTTCCTGATTTTTGGAAGAGCAGTTTTATTGTTCCGGTTTTTAGATCTGGCGATAGGAGTGATGTGACAAGCTATCGTCCGGTTACTATTCAGTCAGTTATCCCTAAAGTGTTTGAATCTATCATTTTAGATAAAATACAGTGTCACTTTAAACATATCATTACTCCCCAGCGACATGGTTTTATTCCAGGGAGATCTGTTCTTACGAACTTACTAACATATGAAAATTATATCTTTGACAATCTCGACAGACATAAGCAAGTTGATGTTATATATACAGATTTTACTAAAGCCTTCGATAAAGTAAACCATAATATTCTATGTAAGAAACTTGAAGCCTTCGGTATCAGAGACCCTCTTTTATCTTGGATCCGTAGTTTTATTGTGTCTCGGCGTTTGTACGTTAAAATTAAAGGCAACGTCTCCTGTTCATTTAGTGCTACTAGTGGGGTACCCCAAGGTTCACACTTGGGCCCCCTTCTGTTTCTTCTCTATATTAATGACATCGCCGAGGTATTGAACGGAGTTCAATTATTGTTATTTGCAGACGACTTGAAAATATTTACCTCTATTAAGGATGAATGGGATTGCAATGTTCTTCAAAATTCTTTGAATGCATTATCATTATGGTGTACACGTAATGGCATGATGCTCAATATTAGAAAATGTAAAGCTATGTCTTTCTGCAGAAACAAACACATGATGTCTTATCCTTATTCAATTGACGATATCATTTTAGAGAAGGTTACAAATATAAAAGATCTTGGTGTCATTTTTGACAATAGAATGACTTTTACGTCTCATGTAGATTATATCCTCAAAAAATCCTATAAAAATTTAGGTTTTCTGAATAGACATATACAATCTTTTCAAGATATTACATCAATTAAAATTCTATCGTGTGCATTAGTTCGTCCAATTCTGGAATATGCCTCTATAATCTGGTCTCCCCATTATGTTAAATATATTGATGCAGTTGAAAGATTCAGAGAAGATTTCTTCGCATGATTAATAGAAAACTGGGTAATATTTCCTTCAATACAGATTATGTCCATCTTCATAAACTTTTAAACATTGAAACCCTGGCCGATAGAAGAATACGCTCAGACCTACTTTCTTTTTGACTTACTGAATTCCACTGTTGACTGTCCTAATTTACTAGAACTGATTCCTATCCGTATCCCTAACTACATTACTAGGAGTACAGTGCCCTTTCTCGTTGAGAAATCAGTGTCCGCCAATAATTATGTCTATAACTCACCAATTAGACGCCTCCTCAGGAGTGCTAATTCCTATTTGGCTAATTTTGACATTTTTCATGACAACAGACAAAAACTCAAACAAATTAATCTCTTCACTTATCCTGCTGATAATTAATTATATTAATTTTTGATTATGTTAATTATATTAATGATATTAATTAACTAATTATTGATTTTATTTTAATTATATTAATTATTGATTGTTTTAATTTATTTCGTTAGTGATTTTATTGCTTTATATATATCATTTTACTATATTATTTATATCTTTTCATCTTTCTTTATTTTTGTTTTATATTTATGATTATATTTAATATTTCTTTTGTAAATGGGTATTCCCGTCAATAAATAAATAAATAAATAAATAAA
>JAHWFO010100943.1:1258233-1288678 GCA_023313115.1 Rhysida immarginata | reverse complement strand
ACTCTAAATTTCCACTCAAAGTCTTTGTTGGATTGCAATAGAGTGGAAAAAAGACTATTCGCGACTTTAGCTGCCTTAAAAAATGGCAGATGAAAGGGGAACGGTATGTCAGCGATAGTGTTTATCATTGTTAGTATTAGATCTCAACAATGATGTTCCCCATTTCATCCGCCATTTTGTAAGGCAGCTAAAGTCGCGAATATGAGTTCAAATTGCATTATTTTCAACTTTTGACCCTGTAAAAAAAAAAATTTCATCTTTCTTAAATTTCATATGATCTGTTAAACCTCTAAGCAATTTATAGCTTTTCTATGACTGTCGTGTGGCTAAAGCGTAAATAGTTACGCCATCTGAATTTCAACTTTGAGAGGAAAGCAAACTTTGGCCGACTGAACAATGAGTTTCCCAGATCAGTTGATAAAAAGGCCATAATTGTACTAATCATGTTACTGAAAATGCTTAAACAGAAAATTAATGCAGACTGACATTCGCCTCTGCAAATGATGATAAAATTAAAATGGTTTTTAACCGGACAAATATATATTTGACAAAATTCTATATTAGCTTTTTCTTATTGCTATTAAAGAAAGAAAAGAATATAAATCAATAAACAATTAAGCAAACTTTGACAATACTGTATGGTATTTAAATTCAGGGAGAAGAAACATGCACGTGGATTTGTGTTGCAAATAAACAACAAATGCGTGACCATGTGAGAACGTGGTCACGTAATGCAATTCATTATTTTCGAAATGTTTAGAACACATCCAATTTAGTCGAAATCTTTTCTCCTCTGAACGCTGCTCGTAGTTCGGCCTCAATTTTCAAAATTTTTTTCGATTATCTGAATAAATTTTTCCGTATAGAATAATGGCTGATGATAGAACAGTAATATGCGCCATGGTCCTCGAAGCCATTAGGAACTACGACTGCGGCAGAGGCGCAACGCCTAAAGAGATAAGAATGTACGTAATGAAGAATTTTGCAGTCTATATGACTGAAAGAGAAGTGGGCATGTGCATAAGACAAGCACTCAAGCAACTGATTTTGACCAAGACGATCAGACGTCGCCCCACCGATGGCAAATACTACATAAACGTCTGTCCTCCCTGTCCACCAGAGTGCCCAATGACACCATGCCCATCACCTTGCCCATCACCTTCCCCGATTCCACCTGCGTGTCCACCTTCTGGCTTGTCCTGTTGCTGTTCATCACCTTCATACGTGGTGACTGGTTTTGCTGCTAGTCCCAAGAACTACCGTCCGTTGCAGTTCATGGTCAACAAGCCCAGAGTCGTGAAGAGATTGCCTAAATGGTAAAACAAACGCTCCTTTTGATTTTTGCGCCCCAGCGCAACAATAAGAACTCCTAAAAATAGCAAATATTGGATAAAGTCTTTTTATATAAGTGTCTTTAAATTTTCTTTAAATGCCAGTGACGAATGAATGCTGTTGTCATTCATTTTTGACTCTTAACTAATGAATTAAAGTTAATAATCAATATCACTGTTTCATATTTAAAATATGGCTGAAAATCGTTCATAAGCATCTGTGTTAATGGAATTTTTAGATATCAATATTGGTCACCAATTTCAGTTTTGTATAGTTGATATTTTAGCATGTGATATTTGCATATTTTGTCATTTGTCAATTGATTTGGTTTAAAGTTTGGCTTATTATTAAATTTTAATCGGAACTCTATGAAATCTGTAATGCAAGACCATTAAAATGTCAAAATTCTTAGTGTACAATAAAATGTTTTTTGTTTACAATTCTAAATTTGGTTAGAATTTCCTTTACTTTGCTTCGTAATATGAGAAGTTGCATTTAATGCAGTCAATATCGGTGACTTGGATTCTCGTAATCGGATAAGCTTGTATACTGTTAAGACTTCTGCTTGGATTGAAATTTAATGATACAATGTACAGGGTGAGTCAAAAGTCGCAGTACACCCTATTTTTTCGAAAACCTTGCAGGAATTGGGAAATCTGAATATTCCAGTAGGTATGGGTGAGATGGTCTATCTTTTACGGTATGTACCGAACATGGCCGCCATCTTGAATCTAAGTCAATTTTTTTTAAATGGAATGGGGGTCGTGTGATATATCAAATAACATCAGCATTTTCTGACAATTTCATCCCTGTAAACAGATTTGAAGTAGCAGTTAGGGTTCAAAAGTTACAGCACATTTTGTTTGGAATTACAGGCTGGACTGTTCTCCATAAAGGACAGTCATTTAATGTGTTCAACATGGTGTCCCTCTTGGTCAAGGCACATTTGAAGGCGCTGAATCCAATCGTCATGCACTCGCAGAAATGCTGACACACGATTCTTCAATGCGTTACTGGAGATGGTGTCTGTTTCTGATTTTCTCTGCATATATGAGTTACTTTAAATGACCCCCACTGATAAAAGTCAAGCGGTGTGGGATCAGGTGATCGGGTGGCCATTCCACAGCACCACGTCGGCCAATCCAATGACCAGGAAATTGAACATCTAACCTGACGAACATCTGCACCGTAGTGTGGTGGAGCCCCATCCTTTTGAAAGTAAGAGGGAAAGCTGCCATCTTCATTCAGAAGTGAGAGAAATGCCACTTCTTGCAGCATTTCCAGGTAGCGTTGAGCATTTAGGTTCTGGTCAATGAAAACGGGTCCAATTACACGGTTACCCCATATTCCACACCACACCATAACCTTTACGTCACCAATTACCTTGGAAGGTTCCATCCAGTACGGATTGTGGTCACTTCGTATTTGTGGTTGTGACAGTTGACTTCACCACTGACATAAAAGTTTCCCTCATCACCGAACAAGATACCTTGTGCAAAAGAGGGATCTTGTCGATGTTGCTCTAGAGCCCGTGCAAAACTGCATACGTCTGTCTGGGTCATCCTCTGCTAGGTGCTGGAGTATCTGAAACTTGAATGGATGCCATTGATGAGCATGAAGGATTCGTTAGATCGATGACTGGCTGATTCCACATTCTGCTGACAAACGTCGTGTGCTGCGTTGTAGGCTCTTGACGAAGGACGCCAAAACCATTGTTGAGATTGTCTCGCCAGTAGCACTTATTGGGCGGCCAGTCCGTGCTTTGTCAACCACAGCTCCAGTTTCTCGGAATTTTCTAATAAGCACCTGATAGTGTTGTGTGAAATTGGAGGTCTTTCTGGGTGACGGTTGTTAAAATCTGCAGCTATGACACGGAAACGTCGTTCTCTAGACATTAAAGTGACCTCAATTCTCTCCTCTGTGGTCAAAGCCGTCTTCAGTTACCTGCAACAAAATGAAACAAAATGTGTTGTAACTTTTGAACCATAACTGCTACTTCAAATCTGCCTACAGGAGGACCCCCTTTCCATTTAAAAAACTTGACTTAGATTCAAGATGGCCGATTTCAAGATGGCGGCCATGTTCGGTACATACAGTAAAAGATAGACCACCTCACTCATACCTTACTGGAATATTCAGATTTCCCAATTCCTGCAAGGTTTTCGAAAAAACAGAGTGTACTGCGACTTTTGACTCACCCTGTAAATTTATAAGCAACCAAAGAAGCTAGAAGTGAAATGTCTTACAATCGAGAAAAAGCGTTTAAAGTGTAGCTTTTTAGAAAATTTTCAAAATCATTGCAATGCACTGAGTATCTTTAATGTTTGACAAAGGCCTCTCATGTTTGTAGTAGTCGGTATCGGACTAAAGCTTGCCGATTTCACGGGTAATTTTAATGATTAAATTTTGCAGTGTTCGTTTGGAAACGCATTTTTTTTCAGTATTCCACATGACTACACCATTTCTAGACCATAATTTGTAAATCCTTCAGTTAAAGTTCTTAAATATAAATTTTCATCAATGTATTTGATGGCTTAGTGTTCTTTTTTTAATATAAAAAAACCAGTAAACTAAAATATACGAAAGCAAATAATAAAATGATAGTCATCAATCTTGAAAAGAGTATTGTAGATGGATGTAACATAATCATAGAAGGGGTGTAGTCATGTAGATGGTTGTCTTGAAGCTTGAAGACTGCCACAATCTGTACAAGACTTTCTTCGTAATTCACAAGACCGCATAGTTTTTCATCAAGTTTCAAGACAACCATCTACATGACTACATCCATCTACAGGACTTTTCAAGATTGGTGACTGTATCATTTTATTTGCTTTTGTATATTTTATATACTGATTTTTACATGAAAAAAAAGGAGAACACTAAGATATTAATTTATTACTGAACACTCCTTCTCGATTAATAATGTATTTGATGGTTTCAGGGTAAAGAGGATTCCCAACTTTCGAATCGGTGGCCTTCTCTGCTATTTGGGCTGTCAAAGGACTTCCTAGAAGTACATAAAGACACTTAGTAACAGCTAACTGTTCACTGTCCGCTAAAACTCGATTGCTTAGAGCAGCAACAGCGATAGTCATGGTGCTTGGTTAGAGTCCAGATCGCGGATTTTTTTCCTTCCCTTTTCTACATTATCAGTTGTGACCAGTTAACTTTGATCGAAGGGAGAGAATTCGCATTTCCTCACTCGCGGTTCATATTTCGAACTACGGGAATCAACTTCCATAATGGCCCTAGTAAGAATTCAGAAGACTCTATTTTCAGAGTTATTAGTTTCTCTTCAGAAAGGAAAGCCCCATTTGAGATGCATTTGGTCTGTCCTGCTATTTATAGAAACCGTCCCAGATGCTCGTAACTAGAGCTATTACAGTTTTTGATTGCCACGACAACAGATATAGGGGCACGATCATTACTATAGATAAGATTTTGATAATTGGAGATAAGATTTTGAGGCTGCAAATCTCCGAAATTTTTCTTAGCCGTTTTCTCTAGGTTATTTTATCTTTATTTAAAAAATCCATTATTATAATATGACATTTAAAAACTGTATTCAAGGCTTTTCTGTTGTCCTAAATCTTGATCCTGTGGGACTCTGCCAATGACTTTCGTTAGTGTGCGTATAACTTTGTTTTAATAATGAAATAGAAAATTAAAAGCTGAAGTTGAAGGAAAAATATAATTCCTCTAGTTTTGGATGTTTTCTATTTAACTTGGAGGTTTGCACCCAAAGGAACAGAATTTGCCTTCGACTTGCAGAGTTAATTGAAGAAATTAACTTTGGAGTAATCAAAGTTCTACCGCGTAATTTGACTATATAATTTTTTATGATTAATGTCATGAGAAAACTGTTCAGTGGAATTTGTCATCATTAATAACAAAATGCAAATGAGAAATGGTCGTTTCATGTAAAATAAAATTCTTTAACAACATTATACAATAGAATAACCTTAGTTATTTAATCATAGTTATTTTTTTTATTTTGTTTTATTTTCCGTTTATGAAACTAATCACGTATTCAACAAATAATTTTTGTTAAATGTGCATAAATATTTATAGATAATAAATATTTAAATATTGTATTGTGAGAGTGAATATTAATCTGAGAGGTTTGTTAACTTTGTTTTCTTTTTTTCCTATTTTACCATTATTTCATACGGAAAGATGGTTCAGAGGTTTGGTTTAAGTCAAGACAGCCAACATCGTTTTTTAATGGCTATGCTTTTTAAATAGTAAAAAGATTACTATTTCGTTCAACATGTTTGTTAAATTCTATTTACTGCTTCTCGTCCTGAAAGCTTTAGTAAGCGAGTGTTCAAGCCTTTAGCATATGTCCGCCTAGGCCTCTACTAAACCACTGCCGATTACCTCTATCCGACATTAAAAATTAGCCAGCAATAGTATTGTTGGATGCATTTGTACTGGATTCCTCCTCCTGACTGAATAGACTCAACTTACTGAAGCTTTAGATAAACTTACGTGCTCGTTCATTGCTACTGTGAGACAGGAAAAGCTAACGCAAAATGCGCTTTACAGTGAAGTTTGATCATTCCCCTGGCTAAATTTCATTGTCGGACATAGTACATGTGGATGAACCAGAGACAAATGAAAGAAAGAGACTGGCAGTGCCCTATTCATTTCGCTGAGCGCTACTGGTGCCAGCGGAAGTGCAGCATTCGCCATGTTACGATTGGCAAAATCCTAAGGCGGCATATATTCTCAATGTAATTTCAGCTGTTTTTGTAGATGATTTCTGGGGGTGCGGGCCACAATCCCGACAGCCACAATCCCGACAGGCCAAAATCCAGACAAGCCAAAATCCCGACAGGCCAAAATCTCGACAAGCCAAAATCCCGACAGGTTACAAACTATTATCCCGACAAAGCAGAATCCCATGTATTTCTATTATGTTTTAATGGAGTGCTATTATATGCGGAGTGCTCTTGTTTTTGATTCTGTATGTGTACAATTTTGTCATTGGCTTATTAATATTTTTAGTTTCTTTTTCAATAAATTGTTCAATAAATTGCTATTCAATAAAATATTTATTACTTTTAAACAAAATGGGACGTTATGTGCAATACCACGAAGATAGTCCATCAATTGTCGGTTTACTCTGTCTCTAAATACTGCCATAAGTCTTCTCTCTCTGCCGAGTACAGCTCTCTTCGGAGTAGGATGTGGCTGACCGCGTAAAATACTTTCCACTTCTAAATCTACTCGTTGTTCTTTTTGAAGCTCTTGTATAATTTTGAAAAGACCAACATGACTGCGGCCAAGCAATGTCTTCCATCTCCTGTGCCAGACTTCTACGGCATTCTGAGTACGAGGAATGCCGAGCTCAATTGAATCTGCGACACTCCACAGTGCTGGTGGAAATATAGGCGGAGAACGTATAACTTGTCCACGATTTCGGCGTCTTATTCTCCCGTGAACTTAGTTTTCTTCGAACCAGTTCACTACATCTATTGATTCGGGAGGCATCTCAGCTTTTAAGATGTCAAATGATGCTGGCATTTCGTTAGCTGGGACAAACGCCAGCGCAAATAAATGACGTAACAATAAGCTGAATTGTTCATCGTTTCCGTAACGAACTGATAATATCGCAAGCTTGAGATAGGACAAGAGAAAGGACCAATGTTAAAATTCTACACATACAGAATCAAAATGACAGAATTACTGAAAAAAAATGTTACAGTTCAACTTCGCATACAAAAGCACTCCGTATATAACAGCACTCCCATAAAACATAATAGAAATAAATGGGATTCGGCTTTGTCGGGATAATGATTGTAACCTGTCGGGATTTTGTCCTGTCGGGATTTTGGCTTGTCGGGATTGTGGCTATCGGGATTCTGGGTGTCGGGATTGTGGCTGTCGGGATTATGACCCTAACCCGATTTCTGGAAGTATTAGTAAGCATAACCTTTTTTTCTGATTTTTTTTAAAAAACTTTATTGCATTAACTAACGATAACGTATACTTTTAATGATTCAAAATAACTGATTCAATGCCTAACGAATTTTTAAAAGACAAATATTTTAAAATTTTAAATTAAAAGAAAAGGAAGAAATAATTCTCAGTTCAATAAAATAATCAATTTATTAATCTACATATTGTAAGAAGCAATTGTTTGCGATTTTTTCTCGGCCTCGGTAGCTCAGTGGTAGCGTTATCACCTCTGATGCCCGAGGACGACGAGGATTTTTTTCAGGGAGAAAATCCTGAGATCACGCACTTCCTTCGGAAGGGAAGTAAAGATGTTAGTCCCGTGTAGTCGTTTGCCGGCTGCACGTTAAAGAACCCTTGCAAGGCAAAATTTGCCGCCCCTATAACCCTGTCCTGAAATGGCCATAGAAGTTGAAAAGGACGTTAATACTAAACAAACCAAACCAAACCGATTGATTCACATGCATTGCCTCGGGCGATCAGCTGTTTCTTGCCAGTCCCAATATGGCGGCGCAAGGCACCACTAGAGCGGATGTCACTGCCAGTCTCTTTCTTTCATTTGTCTCTGGGATGAACAGTACCTTGAGGAGTATTCGACCTCCACGATTCACCAGTGACGGTTGTTTTGTTCGTAATTTCTGATGGCATTTGTCCAGCTAACGGCAGTACACATCGCTGTGGATCGTCACTGATGAATCGTGCAGATTTTTGTTTCACTTTCTGCTGTAACTGTTCGGTATCCCACTTTACCGGACGCCCCAATAACTGGCTTAAGATTAATGTTCATACGAGCCAAACCTTACAAATAATTTACGGACAGTTCTGTCACTGGTCGTGCATGCACTTCATGATCCATTAACATTAGCAAGGGTTTTCCGCATATTCCGTCCAAGTTTGTATTCGTGCAAAATCACTAGCAGCTGCTCCAAGACGTTGCTACACAAGCAACTACTGGAGACTCTTCTGGACCAGTCCTACTTATTTTGTAGGGGGTTGTCGTAGTTCCTGCTGTAATATTACACACGGTTGGGCTTATCCAAAGTAGCCTAAGCGAAATTGGCTAATACTTATGAAACAACCCAATATTTTTAAAAGGGTTTACATTGGGGAGGCCGTGGCCTGGTGGGCTTTCACTGAAACACAACTTCACTGAAACACATTACATATTAACGGAAAACATAATCGATTAGCTTTATTTCCGGCTTTATCAAGGAATAAAGACGAAACTAAACGGATAATATTTTCCGTTAGGCTAATATGTATTGTAAAGCCTCAATTTATTTTATTAATAAGGACAATACAAAAGACCTTCTCTTTAACAATATTTTTACTTTTTTAAGGGCATGTTTAAAGTAAAGTGTGTGCTTAAGAAGTCTATTTAATAATCTTTTTTATTTTTACCTTACAATTGAAAGCAATGGATAAATTCATTAAAAGGTTTACTGAATGAATGGATAATTCATCTAAGTATTTCAAAAGTCTTATCAAAAATTACGAAGAAATTAGATCAGTTAATTTTAAGGAAACTATTAGTCCTAGAGATTTGTGGTTTGCGGTATCTTGAAGAACAACTCCAAAAGTTTTGTATTCTTTTGTTGCAGATGGGTTAAATAATTAGCAAAGATGACAATAGCAAAAGAGAGAGCTCTATGCATTGTGTGGTACGCTGAAACGAAATCACCAATTATCGTAGATTTCAGACGAACGTACGAACGGGAGCCACCAGACGTCAAGACAATTAAGGCACGATTTAATTAGCTTTTAGTCATGGGGAATGTTAATCGACAGACTAGCTCGGGCAAGAAATGCAAATCTGAGGAAACTGTGAACGAAATCAGGGAGGCCTTCACTAGAAGCCCAAAAAAGTCAATTCGTAGAGCGTCACGAGGGCTGAACAAATCCTTTGGAGTTGCTCTTCATGACACCACAAATCGCAAATCTTTAGGAATAATAGTTTCCTTACAATTAACATTTGAAATCGGGGAGATTTCATGTGGACATCCTGTACATTTGCCATGGTTTAAGGAATTTTCTTAAGCTTCTTCACAGCTCATTTAAGTCCGCAGAGAATTCTTATTTCGTCTTGTTTAACTTAGATTTCAGGTATCCTCGCAACCAGAAATCACATGGAGCAGCATCTGGGTGGTATCCACTGGTACAGTTTGATGAAAAACACGTTTTTCGCATTAAGAAATCCAGGGTTTGTTTTGACGTGTGTGCTGGTGCAGAATTATGATGGGTAAAATCGCTTCACGTCCTTCAGAAAAGTTCTCAGCACCTTGTTGATGGAGTAGTTTCTATTTATCTTAGCGCCTGGCTCCACAAATATATGTTTGAGGATAAACTTTTGCACTAAGAGCGACTCACGCCATGGCACACTTTGAGTGTGATCTTGAAAACTGAGCGGCAGCTTCAGAGTGCTTTATGATTGATGAAGGTACTGGAGTATTCGCTTTTCCTGGCTGCCACATAGGCACACTCATGCCTCATCTGAAGTACGAATCTTTGCTAGCGGTTTCTCCTCTGCGTCATGTAAAGTGGCGACGAGCGGCAACGACGCATTTCTATTGTGTCTCGGGACATCAAATGGATTTGAGCCTGTGAACCAGTCTCATGCCTAATCATTTTCTATAAATCGTCTTTCGGTTCTAGGGCTAATGTTTAGTCTTGCTGCGATGTCCCGCTGTATTCTTATGGTTCTGATATCTTATGGCTCTAGGGTCTTCTGAATTTAATATCTTACGAGGTGCATTCAAGTTCTAAGGCCTCCGATTTTTTTTCTCCGGATTGGAAAGAGATAGAAACATGCGCATTGTTTTAAAATGAGGCCGCATTCATTGTCAATACATCCCAGAAATGGCAGCACCGTATGGCAGATGGAATTTTACCGCCAGCGGCGAGAATGAGAACTGTTTTAGATACTTAAAATAGCGACGTTTTCCTTACTTGAACAGCGTGCAATCATTCGTTTTCTGAATTTGCGTGGTGTGAAACCAATTGAAATTCATCGACAGTTGAAGGAGACATGTGGTGATGGAGTTATGGATGTGTCGAAAGTGCGTTCTTGGGTGCGACAGTTTAATGAAGGCAGAACATCGTGTGACAACAAAAATGAAAAAATGATGGTGTCCATGTTCTGGGACAGCGAGGGCGTAATCCTTACCCATTGCGTTCCAAAGGGCACCACGGTAACAGGTGCATCCTACGAAAATGTTTTGAAGAACAAATTCCTTCCTGCACTGCAACAAAAACATCCGGGAAGGGCTGCGCGTGTGCTGTTTCACCAAGACAACGCACCCGCACATCGAGCTAATGTTACGCAACAGTTTCTTCGTGATAACAACTTTCAAGTGATTCCTCATGCTCCCTACTCACCTGATCTGGCTCCTAGTGACTTTTGGCTTTTTCCAACAATGAAAGACACTCTCCGTGGCCGCACATTCACCAGCCGTGCTGCTATTGCCTCAGCGATTTTCCAGTGGTCAAAACAGACTCCTAAAGAAGCCTTCGCCGCTGCCATGGAATCATGGCGTCAGCGTTGTGAAAAATGTGTACGTCTGCAGGGCGATTACGTCGAGAAGTAACGCCAGTTTCATCGATTTCGGGTGAGTAGTTAATTAGAAAAAAAATCGGAGGCCTTAGAACTTGAATGCACCTCGTATTCAGGCGATTTTGCAGGATACAAGGAGGACCTCTCTTATTAGGAGTGGATTTGTCTTGTTGATTCTCTGCTTCCATATTCTTGAGTTAAAACAAATACACTCTTGAAATTGCTTGCTTTTGTAGGTGCTTGATAATAATCACATAGCTCCGATTAAGGTCTAAAATAGCTTTTCTCTCTCCGATAGCTTCGCTATTGAATTTCCTCGGAGCCATTTTTTTTGTTTTTGTTTTTTTTTTTCCTACTTTGGCACTTAATATTTCATGGCATAGTCCATTTCATGGGAAGGATTAGAACTTGGCGAGAAAATTGAGAAAGAAATTGTTCCATAAAAACCTGTCTCACCCTGTGCTTTGTGATTTAATACATTTCAAAAGTTCTGTTACTTGGGTAAAACAGAATGCCAGAAGCAGTGGATACACTATCGCTATAAAAATGAAAATGAAAACTTTTTCCCACATACAGTCTAATAAGGATATTAACGAATGCACATTTCGTTGGCAAAGCCAACTTCTTCAGCAAACGGATATTCTGTTACTTTCTATGCAAATTTGAAATTAATTTTGCATGAAAAGAATAAAATGAAATAGAGCAAGGCTGAATAAAGTCAATAAATTGCTTCTTTGTCTTCAATGAATATATGGAGTACAACCAAATAATTATTTGTACATAGATAAAGATACATGTATTACTAAAAAAAGATGCTTTAATGCTATTTTATTTGGAGAGCATTGTAATGATCTCAACTTCCTATTTTCACCCCCACCCACATTTCTCTTTCGTCACTAGACTGAAAACAGATGCCAGTTCTTCTTAGTAAATAATGCGATTGCCACGAATTACATTAGCTAAAGAGCAGCCCTCAGAAAGTAAACAGCTTTCGTACATGTTTCCCTCATTTTTATTCTATAAAATAACGGCGATAACGGCGGCAAGATCCTTTATTGCGTGAGGCTCTGAGCTCTTCAAAATCCTGCTGGTCTTTCATTCAATTTCCTATTGTAAACATTGGCAAAAGTGATGATAGATTTAACGGATGCGAATTCTTTTCCTTTTTCTCCTTTCTATTGAAAACATTGCTCTTAATTCTTGGATTCAGCAAGTCTCTATAAAATCATCTTCAAATATATGTACATCAAGAACAAAATTAATATTCATATACAGGGCGTAACAAAAAGGTACGGTCAAACTTTCAGGAAACATTCCTCACATGTAGAAGAAGACAATATGTTATATGGACATGGGTCCGGAAACCCTTTATTTCCATTTTCTACAACACTTCATTAATTACATTACTCATGGGAAACACAGAACGTACCAGCATAAAATGTTCGAAATGCCCGGATACATGATCAACCCGCCGTCACCCTGAGGCCCGTATTCAGAATGAGCACTAATGCTCTTACTCTTGCCTAAGACCATCGTTGAATACAAATTCCTTATTATTGAATTTGTACTCATCAATGGTTTGAGCAGAAGCAAGAGCATTAGTGCTCATTCTGGATACGAGCCTGAGAGTCTTCGCGGAACAATACGCGGTTCTCCAGGGATACATAAACGCATCCGGGATTCATTGCGACGGCGGGTTGATGCCACTGACCACTGACTGATGCACGTATAGAGGTCAGTGGTTGATGCATGTATCCATTCTAACAGAGGGCATTTGGAACATTTCATATAAGAAAGAGTTTCAGGTGGATTGATGGCGCGCTTGTGTGACTTCCACAAAAAATACGGACCCAAGAGAAACGCAGCAGTAAACCCTAGCTATACGGGTGTAACTTTTTTTACGGTGAGGGGCGGAACCAAGCAAAGAATCTGGGATTGGGTTTTACTAAAACCTGAAACCCGAGATCGCAATTACGAAACTTTTACTACTCTCAACCTTGCGGGCCTCATTGCTCACTGTCCCCTTCCGAGATCGAAATATGGTTTATAAAATATAATAAATATATTCAAATACAAAGTTTAGGAAAAGATAAACTTATCACTCCGTGGTCGGCGTATGAAATCAGCTACCCTCATGTTTAGTCATCTGTTTTGCATCATTTTCACTCACTTTCGGCCATAACAGTTCTGGCAACACCTCCTAAAGAGAAAGCCTCTGCACGGAAACCGTCATACATTGTTACATCATCATAGTAGTGCAAATTGAAGGCTTATTATTGGTAGAAATACGAATAACAATGCACTACTATGATGATGGAGCAATGTATGACGTTTCCGTGCAGAGGCTTTCTCTTTAGGAGGTGTTGGTTCTGGGCGTCGGAGCTTCCCAATTGGCTTCAAGTATTGCGGCTGGTTTCAGAGTCTATCTTTAATATACAGGGTCTTTATAATTAAAGTTCCATTTTGACTTGGCCATAAAAAAACTACTGGACCAAAAGCTATAATACTTGGTAATATTATACAAGAGGGCATGGGAAGTTCATACCCACCAAAAAAAAAAATTAGTTCAAAAGGTCACCACCAGCATGGAATGGCGCTCTATGCAATATTCGTATACGAAATTAGACACAGGTTAACAAGTCTTTAATCGTTACTAAAATTAGTTACATGTTGAATGTGGCCTCCACCATTTACTGAAAGCAGGTTACACCCAACGAGAATAATATAATTAGAGTGGAAATAAACGTATCATCAGCGCCACCACTATGAAGTCGAAATAACTAGCGTCAGCCATGACAGTTGAGGCATCGCCTACAATCTCTTATCATGGTTGAGGTATAAGACGTATGCAAGCTGTAGCTAATAAGATGCATTTCCTTTTTTTGGATTTTATCCTAGCTTCTTCTTATTATTATTATTTAGCGATATGGTGACATTCACGAGGATGCTTTACGCTTGCTCGGCGTTCAGTTGTTCGAATAAGAGAGAAAAACAATCGGATATCACCTTTCACAAGTAATTAGGCCTAGCCTTCTGGCTGCTTATCTTGTTCATTATAGCCTGTATTCTGATTTCCTGATTAGATTAGCCGTTAATACTTAGGGAAAGTAAAGATAAAACTTAACACATGTTAACATGCTAGCACCATATACTTTCTGTATAATTTCTTATGCACACTCCGATTTATCCGTCGCAAAAAAGTCGGTTATCCGGACACGGTAAATTGACATCTTCAGCCAGGTTCTTTAGTGTAGCGGGCCGGATAACCAATGTTTAAGCGACGGATAAATCGGAATTTCCATAAGAAATTATATTGAAAATATAAGGTGCTAGTGCGTTAACATTTCTTTGTTTTATCTTTATTTCCCTCAGTATTAACGAATCCTCAATCAGTATGAGCCTTGATATACTAAAATACACATATACACATATAGCATTTATACTCCTCTCACCCCGAGAGCAAAATTTCGATTGTTCATTTGTTTAAAAAGTGAATACTGTATATACTTACGTTGCCACTATATCATAACAAGACATTAATCCTCCCGAGGAAGGTATAGGAAAGTAGCGAAACTCCTGAGATCATCTATTTTTTCCCTTTTATTTCACGTTTTAACCCCCTCCCTCCTCACTTTTTAAATAGAAAATTGATTTTCTCTTTCGTTTCTGATCATTTCCGATCGAATGATATATAACATGCCATATGATGCCATAGTTCTAAAGACCAAGTAACTGCCATCCCCACAACTCCGACCCCATTGGGACAATTTGGCCCAAACTTCATAGTAATGGAAATCTTAGAGGAATCTGCATACCAAATTCCACTCCTTTATATGCATAAATACACGTAGACAAATAATTAAATATAAACTGGAGATGAGCTCCAAACATGATGTAAGACACGTAGACCTTTTGCTCCCCTCTAATTTCCAACCCCGAAACTCCGACCCCAGTGGGCCAATCAAAACCAAACAAAAAAGTGAAGATGCACATGCCCATAGTAAGCTACATTCCGAATTTCAACCTTCTACCTCAAAAAATGTGGAAATAATGAAGGGGACGGACAGACGGACATTGTGAAACCAATAAGTAGCTTCATTCTTCCGCTACTTAATAAAGTAAAATAAATAATTCCGAGAGCAGAATGTACATTTCCCTTTAGAATCCAAAGGAATAATTATTTGATGAAAAATAGGAAAGAAAATTTTTCTTTTTCATCAATAATGTGAACAGCTGAGATATGGAGTAGGATAAAACCCTCATATACCATTCATGAGTTATTCAATAACAAGAAATTAAGCCTCCCGAGGAAGGTATAGGAAAGTAGCGGAAGCCCTGAGCTCATCTATTTTTTTTTTATTCCTTCATCTGCACTTTTTAACCCCCCATTTTTTTTTTTTTATTTTTTATCAAAAATTGATTTTCTTGAACCTTGTATTTAGAAAATATAAAAGAACCCTATCTTCTTTCTTTTCTCATCATTTTCGATCGAATGATATATCACACCCTATATGTTGCCATATATTTCTTAAGACCAAGTGATTGCCACCCCCACAACTCCGACCCTATTGGAACGATTTTGCCCAAACTTTACAGTAATGTTAATCTTGCTTAGAGGAATCTGCATACCAAATTTCATTCCTTTATATGCATAAATACGCGTAGACCTTTTGGTCCCCTCTAATTTCCGCCCCCAAAACTCCGACCCCAGTGGGCCAATCAAAACCAAATTAAATAGTGAAGGTGCCCATGCCCATAGTAAGCTACATTGTGAATTTCAACCTTCTACCTCAAAAACTGCGGAAATTATGGAGGGGACGGACGGACGGACAGACAGACGGACAGACGGACATTGTGAAAACAGTAAGTAGCTTCATTCTTCCGCTACTTAATAATTATAATTATTTTCTATTATTTCTGTATATAATATTGTAATAAATGGAATAAATTTCACAGAGAATTATTATTTTCCTTTTATACTCATTTCCTGTATACAACACCATGATAAATATGATTGTAATAAACCGAATGTTTATACTTCGTATTGTGACTTCGCATCATATTTCAAGTTTTTACCTCAACTGTCATGGCGGACATCACTTCAATTCGCTTCAAATATGGCGTCGTTATTTCCACTCTAATTATATTAATCTCGTTGGTTACACCGGATTACTGTGTCTAATTTCGTATACGAATATTGCATAGAGCGCCATTCCATGCTGGTGGTGACCTTTTGAACTAATTTTTTTTTTTTGGTGTTTATGAACTTCACTTGCCCTCTTGTATAATATTACCAAGTATTATAGCTTTTGGTCCAGTAGTTTTTTTTTATGGCCATGTCAAAATGGAACTTTAATTATAAAGACCCTGTATATCACTGGTCTGGCTGCTTTCTTTTTGACGATTTTGGGCCCGAGTAATAATTAATTCAAAATCATTCCTCAAGTTGTTCCGCATACAACTGTATAAATAGACACGAAAAGGGATCAGGAATCACTTTCCACAAGCATAAATCAAAATACGTAACTGAAATGAAAATACGTAACTGAAAGAGGATCAAAACGAAATTGAAATGGAAACCATATGATCGAAAAATTGTTTATAAAATTTAATAAAAATATTTAAAATACAAAGTTAACGATAACATAAACTTATCACTCCGTGATGGCGTGCGAAAGGATTATTAATGAGCTGCGCATGTTTAGCCATGTGTTTGGCATCATCTTCACTCGCTTTCGGCCATGACGGAGCTCCCAATTGACTTCAAGTTTTGCAGCAAGTTTAGGGGTTTATTTTTAATATTACCTCCACGGTGTAAGATTAGGAGGTGAGGAAACGGCGCCCGAAAGCATGTTATCTAAACGTAAGAAGTTCGCTACGTCAGCCAGTGAAAGGCGCTGCATGTCTATAGTGCTTATAGGGTGCTAACAGCTACATTTGAAATATGCGTTTCTTGCTTTATTAATATATAAAATGGATCATAAAATGTAGGAAAAAAATTCATATGATATAACCTAAAATCCTTTTTAGCAGATCACAAATTTTTCTGCAACTGACAGTAATTTTAGAAATAATTTTTCACATATTTTCGAAGCCATGTTTACAAATCCAAGGTTGCAAATTGGAGATTACGTACGTATTTCGAAAGTGAAAAACATATTTGATAAAGGCTATCTTCCAAACTGGACCGAGGAGGTGTTTGAGGTTTCAAAAATCATTTATAGAAAACCTGTTGTGTATAAAATTAAAGATTACGATGGCAGCGAGATCTCAGGTGTATTCTACGATCAGGAGTTACAAAAGGTGAAAAAGCCTGAAGTTTTTAACATTGAACAGATTATTCGCTACCAAATGATTGTAGCTAAAGATGAATGGCTTGAGGATGCAAATATGAATTGAAATTTCTAGTACGTAATTAAAAGTACATGTACCGTTATCAAAATTGAAGTAATTTTCGAATTTTCACTTTTGTTTAACTTTCAAAATGTTTGGTTGACCTTTCTTCCATGAATGCAAAAGCAGTAGGAAAGTAGACATTTATGATGGATACCTATAGCCCAAAATCAACAAAAACAAAGTTTCTAACATTTCTGAGAAAGTTGATTTAATTAAATTGGCTGAAAAATAATGTTTAGGTGCCAGAAAGTTACACCTTGTCACCTCGGTTTCGGCAGAAATTGGAGGATGTGAACGAGGTGACAATGAAGATAAAAGGGAATTCTCCGAATTTAATTACGTCAGAACAACGACCCAATGGGAAGGAGACAGAAGAAATAGAGAGAGAGAAGGTGAAGAAAAAGCCGACCCCTTGGAAAGGAAATAGGGTAGGTCGGAAGAAGAGAGATTGGGTCGCTCCCTCATTGGAGAAAAAGAAAAGGGAAGTTCTCGTGGAGAGGAATTTGGAAAGAAAACGGGAGAAGGAAAAAGACTCGAACGCGAGAGGATGGAACGGCTCCTGGATGTTGAAGGAGAGGAAACCCGCCGTGAAAAAGTATGGTGGTGATACGTCGACCGAAAGGACCAAACTCGGAACGAAGAGTGGAAAGCCGGAATGGAACAGTGACTGGAAATTAACGAGTTTTCCTGAAAGGAGAAGTAAAGCTGGCCAAGCCGGTAAGGTTAAATATAAGTGCTCTTCAGCGACAACGTGTGGGACGATTCACGTAAAGTCGGGAGTTCGAGACCGAGTTGACTTTCATACACGAGTATTTTTTCGCAGTGAGCGAGAAAGACCTAAATTCATTCCCGAACGGTGTGGTAATAAAGACTCTAGACCCCGAGTTCCAATTTTATCGGGAATCCTCGCGGATATAAATTCTCCGGACAAAAGCGACGGGAAATCTTACTCGACATCCGGTGAAGCGAGCTTCCTAGAAACGGAGAAAGCTGAATCCGAAGCTAAGTTATTAGAGAACATATCAAGAGTCAATTTGGATGATTTCGCCTTGACAGACATCAGAAACGACGCCATTCGACAGGGGACCACTAGCCCAGCTGAGAGTGGATTAGTAGAGGTTTGCGGGGATAGCAAGGCGAATACAAACCAGCAGCAATTGCAATCTTCAGACTCTCCCGAGAAGAAGGAGTCTTTTAGCAAGATATGCGTGCCTTTAGCGTCTCGTAGTATTGACAGGGCCCTGGTCGTGCTACCGCGCTTGGTAGGCCGCGTAAATGCTTTTGGTAGTGAATTTTCAGACTCTTACGTTACAATTTTTATTGTGTGAATGTGTATGGATTCTGTGACTTTATTAAGATAAATTGCTAGATAATTAATTCTGTGTTTATTAATTTTTTCCTTCTACTAGCAACCTTCCACGATAGCCATTTGGAGAAGGCGGCATATTCATCTATCCTCACTAACGCTCCTGATACAGGAAAATTGATCGCTCAGCCTCAGCCCTGCCCAGCTGTGCTTTACGTTGAGGCTCAAGAATCGGAACACGCCTTGGATTAGGGCAATAAGGAAGAAGTTTAAATAGGATTCAACGAAATGAAGCTTCCTCAGATCGGGATCCTCATTAGCGCCTATTCCGGAAGTATAAGTAGAGGATCCTTCAGTTAAAGAAGAACTTCTGTTTAAACTGATCAAAATTAGTAATAGACTGTTGTAATCAGTTTTATAGTTTTGAATATGTCAGTGGCTATTTTCACAAACTTGTAAAGTTAGTTTATTAAGTTATGCTCGACATCCGTTGGACATAACTCCTTTTTTTTCAACGATTAAAATTGATTGTTTTTCTTTCAATTGTGTGTCTCACGCCTTATCCTCCTGTACACTAAAGTTTTAATACTCTGCTAGCTTTTAGTTGTGACACACCTCCAATAGTGGACATCTCCCAGTAATGGACACAAAAAATTTTCCCAGGGTATCCACTGTTCAGAGGTTTAACTGTAATAATTTAATGGTATCAGAGATGAGTGGCTTGTCCAGGATCGGGTGTAACACGCGGATTATGGGATTGGCAATGAAAACAGACCAAAAGCAGATAAAATATTATTGAAAATGGAAAAATGGTAAAAATGAGACCAACACCTTTAAAATCAACAAAAACTATAAAAAAATCTTTAAGAATTGAAGTTAAATCTGAATTTACAGGGTGTCCGAAAAGTCCGCATCATAGGCGAAATTCTAGTAATTTTTGTTTGAATGAAACCTGGCTGGATGAAATCTTTCTTGAACACTGGATTGGTCGCAGAGACCTGCTGAATGGACTGCACGGTCGTCGCCAGATTTGAATCCAATTTGAATCCGCCTGTTGTCCCTTATCAGCTCATTTGTTCGTGCGATGATGACATCATTGACAGCAGTTGCTGGCCTTGCCTTAAGAGGTTCATTGCCAATGGATTCTCGCCCTCCTTCAAACTTTTGGCCAGTGGCGGCTCGTCCATAGGCACTGCGGCACTGCAGCACCTCCAGTTTCACTTTCGATATCGATAACATTCAATATAATATGTTTCTTTTTTTCTTTAATGCAATTCTTATACATGTATATTATATGATCTTAAGCTTAATATCAGTAGCTATACCCTATGTCTGAAAAAATCACAATTTTCTGACGCAGCACCCCCAGAAATTTTTGTTACGAGCCGCCACTGCTTTTGGTACCAAGCAAAGACGGATGATCGAGACAAACCTAACTTGGAGAACTGTCTTTGAAGTCTCTGATGAATTTCATATGCTTGCACACTTTCGTTGTGGAGAAACTTGATGATTATTGGTTGTTCCACTTTGGTGGACACATCGCTGTCCGCCATTTTGTTTAAACAAACAATCGGTTGTCTTGGCAACCGGATGAGTGGTGCTGCATTTGCACGACAGGCGGTAGTTGTCATCCCAACAATGAAAGTTTAGATTTTTACAACAATGAAATTTACAAAAAATAAAATCCAGGTCAAATTTGAACGCCCCTCGTTGTTTAAAGCCATTCTTCAAAGCCAACGATTCAGCTACTGTAACAGCAAGTTTTTCGACGATATTTTGACATTGGAAGGAACTGAAAGGTTCCGACACGCCAAACAATATTGAATTGGGTCACACAATTCATGTCTAGTGCATCCGGTCAACGCATCCGAACTGTTTTCTAGGTGGCGTTGATCCTACTCAAATATGCCCTTACAAAATCTAAGTCATCCATCCATGCTATCAAACACATCACCACATTCTTAATTTCACATTTAAATTCCTCAGAATACGTTTTAAGCTCGTTTTGATAATGATAGATTGCGCATTATCAACTGGTTGAACTCGAACTGGTTCACAGGAAAATGTACCCAGAATGGCACAAGCTTTTCAGTGCCTTACCTTCGATGGAGCTCACTTGAGTGTTGTTATCTTCAAAAAGTGACTTGTAAACGAAATGCTTTTCCATGTTTTTAAAATTGTTTATGTAGCTATTAATTAGTTTTCAATTAAGGTGTTAATTTTTAAGTTGTTATTCGTCTGCAAGAATCAATTACAGTATTAAAAGGTTGATAACAATTTTTTCTTACTGTCTTTTAGATGATCTCAAAATTATATAAATTAATATCTATACGACGCAGCTCTATTTCAACTGCTATGTGTGTTTGCATATATTAACGATAGCTCAAAATAAATACCTCTTCTTTGTTTTTAATTGTAAATCTTGATTGTATCCTAACTGATATGATGCTAATAAACATTTAAATTGCGTGTACTCCATTTCAGATACTCCATAGGTACTCATAAAGAAATAGAAAAAAAATCGTCAAATAGAATAGTATTTGGATTGTTTTAAATATTAATGGAAGAGCAGGGAATGGATAACTTTTCATTTTTATATAATTTTACGTAGGGGTTTCAAAAAGTTATGCAAGTGAATTTTTTTTTCATGTTGCCATTAATGTACAAAATTTGGTGGCGCTGGTGATATATAAAGAGCTTTAATTCGTCTGCTATCTTTGTTGCAAGTTCCAACAATAGACATGCATCCGTTCTCGCGCAATCAATTCCGTTAGAATTCATAGTAAATTCCGTTTTTTTCTGTGGAGTATTCTAATGAAAGTGAAAGATTCTACATCTTTACCCGGTTCAAACTCGGGCATGAAGCAATGAAGATTTGGTCAATGTTTATGGCAGTAGTGCTTGTTCGTTTGACACTGTTATCCGTTGGATTTGAAAGTTTACACAAGGTAGGCTGAGCTGACAAGATGATCCTTGCTCAGGTCGACCAACAGAAGCAGTGAACGAGGCAACGATGAAGTCTGTGCATAAATTAGTCACAGAAAATCCCCATATGTCAGTGATAATGTTAAGCCTATTTGTTGGTATATCAGTAGGCAGTATTGAGAAAATTTTGCACGACCACCTTCATCTGAAAAAAATTTGTTGCGTGTTGAAAAAGCGAGAGAGTTGTTCCATTTTTTCCCTTCAAATGGTTCCAAGAGGCTTACAGACATTGTCATAGCGATGAGAGCTGGTTTTACTATTACACAAGCCCTACTAAAACAGCAAAATGTGTTGGGTAGGTGAAGACGATCCTCAATCACAGGTGTTCAGGCCAGTTTTCGATCCCAAAGGCGTTTGTTATAAAGGGTTCAGTGTTTTCTTTAATTTTTCTGGGCCACTACTTGTGAATTGTCTGTCAGAGAGTCTTACAATTACAAGACAAAAGCCATGACAATAAAATCAAACAGGAGCGCCCAACAATTCAAACCAGCAAAACTTTGCTTTTGCATGACAACGCGATGCCCAAATGACGAAGGCTGTTGCTGTCTATCTACAGCAAGAAAAAAATTACATCCTGCCTACTCTCCCGAACAACGGTTAAAAGAAAACTTGCTGGAAAGCCATTTCGTCGGGTTCAAGATCTCGCACAAGCAGTAAATATAGCTCTACGGATTATACCAGAAGAAGATACCGTCTGGCCTTTAATAAGTGGCTTGAAAGGCTACAACTTTGCATAGACGTCGGGGGAGAGTACTTTGAAGGATTTTGTTCATTGTTACGTTTTTTGTATATTTTTTTTTGTTTAGTTGTAAGCCTCACTTGCATAATTTTTTGAACCCCCCTCGTACTTGTCTCACAACTTCTATCGTTCAAAACTTGCAATCAAATTTTAACCCACTTCCCTTTGGTCAAATGACTTCAAATTTGGCATACTGATTCATTTCCGGTGACAATACAAGCCAAGATAAAAAATTTTCAAAGTTCTAATTCTTAAAAAGGGTAAAAAACTGACTTTCGTTTAATTTACCCCTAAATAGGGATTGGGACACCTCTTTAGGTTTTTTCATTTTTCACATATTTATATCGAAAGCATGGATTACAAATTCAAGACAAAAAAATAATTAAAAAAAAAATTTTAAATCAAATTTTTACTTTAAAAAGTGCACTAAAAAGTAAATGATGCCTTTCACTTTAAAAAATCTTTTAAATTAAATTTAAAATTTTTAAAATGAAAATACTGCATGAAATGTTTATTATAAGCTTTTATTAACTTTGCTGTGTTAGTTGTTTAGGTCAAATCTTGTAATCAATATTAAACCAACTTTCCGACAAGCCAGGGAGCTGCAATTTGACACACTTATGCAGAATCGATGACAATTTATGATAAAGAAAAAAATTTTCAAATCGGTTCATTGGTTCGTGTTCTAATGGTACTAACTCATTACTACGAATTGATTGTTGTAACAATTGGACATTTCGTTATGGCGAGAGTAAATTTGTCTATTGTTTATTGTTGCAAAATTAAGCTGTATTGTTGCCACTAAATAAAACATTATAAAAGCTTGGTTTGATAAAACCTTTTTCCTCTTAACTTGTTATAGTATTAAAATACGAAAAGAAAGAAACATAAAGAATATAAAATCATATTTATCAAATACTATTTAATTTTTATTAAATAAGCCACCACACTTTTACCTTATTTTAATTTTATGAATTCTTATTATTATCTTATTTTTTTGATTATTTTAAGGCATTTTTAACATAAAAGTTTGTGCTTAAAAAGTGTTCTTTTATTTTTTTTTATGCATAATAAATCTAGGTGCTTGTATTTGGAAGATACCAAAACGCTGTTACCAAGTGTGGATATAGGGAGGGGCAACAACAGTTATATACTTCACTACTTCTCCCCTTTTTCAGGGCTTTTCCTACGTTCTGCGCAAGCTCAGTGATCCAGTTCCATCTTGGCGGTTATTTTTAAGCTCAGTTTGAATCTTCGTGAGTTTGAAATTTATTTTTTAATTTTAATTTAGACCAGTATTTTCTTTTTCGAAAATTATTGGTCCTCAGTAAGTTAATTCTTATTAAAGCAAAATTTTCACTTTAATTCATAAATTTGGATGTAATTTTGCTTACGGTAAGTGCCATACTGAATAGCTTTCTTGGTTCCATTGATATGTTTTTCATTATATTTTTCATTGTACGTTAAAAAAAAAACCGTTAAGCGTGTTCACCCATTAAGTAGGCCTACGAGTTGTAAAATCCAGTCACTTTGGCACCAAAGTTGTACAACAAGAACAGCGGTTTATTCTTGCAGATATTTAAGAGTAATATTAATATAAAAAGCATAATTTCTTACTTCACGTGACTCGATTAATATAATTTATTTTAAAGAACTACTAAGGTGGCTGAACCACTTGTACCGACTTCTGCGAGGCCTATTAAGATGGCTGATGAACGTGTAGAATAGGGATTAAATACATCTAAATGTGTATTTTCATCTTTATTTACCTGTGTCTTACAGCTATACATATAACTGTAAATTTAGACTTAATTTTAAATGTGATTTGAAACGAAATCATGCTGACGCATTTACAAACTTATTTATTTTCTCGAGTAGCTAATTATAGGTGCCCTTTCACGGAGCTAGTAATTAAATTTATTCATAATTCCCAAGTTAATTTGGGAGGCTTATAGATGTTTGAAATTTTATTTTCTAGTGGTGTCGACTTTCATCTACCAAGAACTGGTGATCTGGTCCCGTACCAAGAACTGATGGATCTGATGTTCTTTTTCCCGTTCGACCCATGAATTCATCGGATGATGGAATACGCAATCTTTTACAAAAGATGAGTATAGATTATCTTTTCTTCCTTATCCTTTCTTGTGTGAGAGCCATGTTTTCCACTTAGGACAACAAAGTTAGGTTATGAAGTCAACAAAATTGCAGGATGTGAAACACGCATTTTTAGTGCCAAGTAAGCTACTGACAACTCTGAATCTAGAAGGAATACAAATGATTCAAGAGCTGTGTAGAATAATTATCCAGTCGAAAAAATTCCCTGACATGTTGAAAATCGCGAATATCATACCGATTTATAAAAACGGAGATCCGAACCTAATATGCAATTACCGCCCAATATCCATGTTATTGATATCCAATATCCCCTTGACGAAGATTGTAGAAAAATGTGTATTCCGAGAACTGACAATGCAAATATGGCCTAGGGTACCAAGACAACAAAAGGGCAGTCGGCCCAATGCTCGGGTAAATTGGTGCCCCATGCAAATATACATACAAGCTACGGAAGCCATAGACAAAGGTAATAATTTTATGATGGTACAAACCGACATCTCCAAGGCTTTCGATACCATCTCGCGCCAACAACTATTTGAAGATCTAAAATCTTTCGGTGTCTCGGGAGAGTATCTAGCACTTATAAAAGACTACTTCATGTCAAGGAAAAATGTCATAGATGGTGACCCCTCCCAGTTACCAGGAATCGCTACGAGGAGTGATACAAGGCTCCAGTATTGGCCCCTTGTTGTTTGCGGTAGCTACTTCATCTCTTTACCACCATGAATTTAATCTGCAGATAACCAGCTATGTAGACGATAATATTCTTTACTCCCCTTATAAAGAAAGCGAACATGAAGAAATAATGACTAAAGTACAAGATGATCTTAAATGGATAGAGAAATGGTACAGTACCCGCGGCATGAAGTTGAACGCAAATAAAGCAAAAATATTAACTATCTCTCGAAAACGTGAAAATAGACATTCTTTGACCTTTCTGGGATTCACGTTTGATAATACCCTACAATTTAGTAGCTTTTGTGAAAAGATAATTACGGGCCTGAAAAGCCGCGGCTATCTCATGAAAAGATTAAGATCCGTGTTATCCTACAAAGAACTTAGAGTGGTCATTGAAACCAAAATTATTCCTTACCTCTATTATACGGTAGTCCTGTGGGCAAGTGTTCCCCAGCATAATTTTCAGAGATTAAAAGTAGCATATAATGCTTTGCTCAGAGTAACTTTTAGAGCAAAGAAATGTGACTCAATCACTTTGTTGTGCCACAAACAAAAGTTACCGACGTTTGAAACCATACGTGCAACGGGACTTCTCGTCGAACTGTCGGGTGCCCTCCGAAATCCCCATCATTCAGCTTCATCCATAGTAAAGTGGCTTCGAAAATCTGACAAGTACCGAACGGTAAGAAAAAATAAGATTGAAATTCCCTATAAGATATCAACTTTTCTTTCCAGACATTTCCCATATAATGCCATAACGATATGGAATTCCCTACCACCAGAGCTTCGCAGTATACCGATAAAATGTGAATCGCCAAGTTGTTCAGTCACGTGTGCTCATTTTAGGAGACGAATCAAGGAATATTATCAGCCTAACTGAGAGAAGCGTCTTCAACGTTCGATCGTCTGTCGTTGCTACCTATTTCTGGTTTTAAGTGTTTAATATAGACGGAGACGTTTTACGTCGATCGTTCGTCCTTTTACCTTGTTTATTCCTTTGGGAATGCTTATCAAATAATAATAATAATAAATTACGGTTGACACTCAAACACTTAGCGATAGGGAAACCGTAATTCCCCCGTCCTAACTCCCCTCAAACACAAGAAACAATTCGACACACTTGTGGAAATATGGTTTTAAATCTTGATTTTGTTATATCGTTAGCGTACCTGGGAATGCTTTATCTTTAATTTTTAATCACAGACAATCACAAAGTAATTTTAGTTATTGTTTTTGATGGGCGGGGGGTTAATTTTAATTTTTGTATTTGGGGTTTGAAAATTTTAGCTTTAAGATTTTTTTGTTTTCAGCTGACTGAGTTTTAAATACTAATAAAAATCCAATTGAGGAAACTTAAACTGCTGAAATATTTAATATTAAAAATAAAATTAAATTTTTAAATATTAATATTTTAATCTACAAATTAAATTTTTTAAAATTCTATTTCTTTAATATAGCAAAACAAATTAACTTTTTGGGGAGCTTTCTTTAACAATTACCTTAGTTTCCAATTAACTGTAATTATTATTGAAAAGGCCTTTCTTTGCTGCATAAAAGTTAAATTAGCACAAATTCAAATTAGACTGCTGAAAATTTTTATGATAAGTTAGCAAAATTACTTGAATGCATTTCGTGGATGAGGATATACAAATTTGGAGTGGCGAGACGATTGTGACGTGTGACATTGAGTGTGATGACAACTTAGCGGAAGATGAACTACGATGGAATGGGTATCTGATTGGTTTTAGGGAAATGGTAATGCTTTAGCTCTAGGAAAATCATCCAGGCAGATACTCCGACGAGGGACTCTTAAGGTGTAATAGTTAAGTTTTGGGACATATTCGTGGTTGTCTGTGCTGTGATTACCAAATAGTAATAATCTGCATTTAAAGTTTAAGCTAAATTAGATTGTAGGTTAATTATAAAAAAATTTTTGGGATAATTCTCGTATAGCTCCCCCCCCCCACATTCATGAAATTTAAGATTTTTTTTTCCCATGTCAATTTTTAAATTTATTGCAACTGATTTAATTCTATTAAAAGTGAAGATACGTTAAAGGGAAATGTTTGGTAATCGCAAAAATTTGAACTTAGTAGCTAGTTTAGTAGCTTAAATTTAGGTAGGAAAAGGCGGACCACTTTCCCTCTACGCGGGACCCTCAGTAGTCCGAAGAGGACAGCAGCCACGAAGATACTTAAAGGATGGGGAAATACCTCGCTATCCCTTTATATTGAAAGTGGGTGTTGAAGGCCTTTCAGGGTATCTTAGTATGCTAACTTTTCAGGTGCAGAAGACAACTTTTGGCGGCTGAAGACGACGACGACATTACACAAATACATAGACACACTCAATAACACGCACATAAGTTCGTTTTAAGTAGTTCTAGATTTCAGTAACATTTAAAATTCAAATTTAAACACTTAAAATTCTTCCCTGACCCCATAGCTTTTAAAATATTTTTTCACATTCTAAAAATACTCACTTAAAATTTTAATGTGATATATTTTTTTAAACTTTAGCGGTTGCTGTCTGTCTCGATTAATGAGGAACCGGGACGGACAGCAAACACAAGATAACACTTAGCTATTACTGCCTAGAAACTATGGCTCGGTGATGAGTGAACCGTGTCAAGGCAGTAAACACAGGACCACAACATTCTGTAGACACGACAATTAGCGTGTTTTACTGCACTCTCCCTTGATGTTGGTGTGAATCCATAAGGCTAGTTTGGTTTCATTCCAACAGCCCTTGTACCATGCCTTCTCAGGCGGTATGCATTCTGCTGCATACTGGTGCTGGCCCCCATTTGTCTTTGTCTATCTCGATTGCTCGTTACTAACCATGGCTGGTTTACCAAACAAAATCTGACGTCGGATTTCTTCGTAGGATCTCATAAAATCCGATTATCCCTGAACGGTGACCAACCAATAATAATATTGTTAGGGTTGTTAGGTAAAAGCGTTATAAATGTAAATTACTAACTTCGTGGGTTTCTTTTCCTCGTGGTACAAGGCAAGGGTTACACACTGTTTTTGGGTAACTAATTACCAATTCGTAAGTAATGATAAAAGCGATCTTAGTTTGTAAACATTGTGCGTACAGTTTGGTTCCTGCGTGTAAAGGGAAGCTTGCTGTCCGGCAATCTGTGTTTTAATTTAAGAGCTGTGTGTAGGTTTTAAGGTTCATAATGGTGAGTAATAGAATATTTAATTTAGATAAGTTATATTTATGCATTTTAGGACTAAGTTAATATTTAAGTATTTTGTTATAAATAAATTCTAATACTTTTTTCCAAATTGTACAGGTTAAAATAATGACTTTGGATAAGTACGAGGTTCCAATCTGTTCCTGCGGGAGAATTTATCCTTAAACACAGAACCTATTGTACATGCATAAAGAAAACGTGAATTTTCCCTAAGGAAAAATTTATAAATGAAGCTAAAGAGATTTTTTTTGTATTTTAACCTGACATGGAGCTATTAGACCCTTTGTCTAATATTGTTTAATATATTTAATGAACTTTATTGGATCACGTTTTCTTCATGCAGCAACTTTGACATAAATTAATATTGGCATTTTTTTTTTGTTTAATCTTAGAGGAAGCCACCCAACTTCGTTTCAAAATCAAAGTCGCAATCTCAAGATTGTAAGTATTAGTTATTTTTTTAAGATAAGTACTCGATTTTGATTTCATTACACATGTACTGTATTTGCTCTATTTCAGAAGTCGTAATAGAGATGAGGGGCATGAAGTTAATTTCTGTATGCCGAATAAATCGCCTGCTTCGAAAATTTAAGAAGTTTGATTTGCAGTCAGTGTTTTTCTGCAGTTTGTGATTGTGACTTAGCTGAATTGAAAGACTACGGAGAACTGGATAAAATCATCTGAAGAAATGTGTGTAGTGTGTGAGTGTTCGTGTGATCAACTTGTCGTCGTGACTGAGCTTTGTGCGTCAGAATTTGTTCATATTGATCTGGCTTCGAATCTATCCTGCTATTTCCTCTAATTACGTTTCTTCAGCTTCCAGCTTTGATATCACGAACTGATAACTTCAGAGCTTCATGTGACTTTTTTTGAACTGTGAATGTCTGAAATAGGGAATGGGGTTCTTGTTACTGTGTGCGGGGAAGAGGGTATATAGCGCGTTTTCTTCGAAAGTCGTTTCAAGGCTGCTCATGAAATTAATTTGCGGTGTCGAATAAACTGCAGTTTCCTACGTCGAAAATTCAAAGGATATAAGAACAGAGTGAGCACGATTACAGCTTTTTTTAAGTCCTCGAGAGTGAGCATCACATTGTGCGTCTTTGATCTGGCTTCGAATTCATGCTACGTCCTCTAAATTCGTTTCTCCATTTTCTATATCATGAGTGATGACTGAGGGCGTTATCAAGCAGAACTTTAGTGACTTTTTGAACTGTTAATTGTCTGTATGAAATACTTGTAAGTTAGTTTTGAAAATTGTGATCCGACTTAAGGAAGGGGATTTGTAGTATTATTTTGTATGGGGAAAGGGGTATAGCTGTCAAATTTAATGTTAAGGTTTTTGCATTGCTATTGTGTTAATTTTTTTATTTGTAGGTTGGAATGAAGCTTTACTTGGATCGAGCCTCATGATCTTGAACAAATTCAGCTTGAAAGTTGACGGATCTGGTTCCCGTCAAGTGAAGAAGTTGGTTTAAATTTCATATATTCTTCGACAACAAAATGTGACAGAACATTTTTGATTCAACAATTTTTCCGATCTCCAGAAATTATCGAGCTAGGAGAATCTGAACACTGTGCAATCTTCACTTATGAAATATTAGTTTATATGTGGAAAAAAAACCCTTATTGCAGTTTCAGCTCTACTCTTCTGGATGTTATTTGAGCGAACATCGGTACCCGATTTGGCTGACTGAACTGATTTTTCATCCTGTTGTCTTTACACATGCTCAAGACGAATGTTTCTGAATTTGTGCCAGTGCAGTTTCCTCCGTGAAGAGACACTGGACAATGAATACTTGGCGCCATTTATGTCTCTCTCTGTCTGTCTCTCTGTGTGTGTGTTTGTTATTCCGGAAACTTTGAAGAGTTGGGCTCATGGGATTATAACTTTGGATATTACCAATAAATGTTTCTAAGATGGGAGTTAAATTTTTATTCATTTCGCATAAAGAAGCTGTTCGGGAAAACTCAGATTTTTTATGTAAAAATTGATATAATTATATTTGTAATTAATTATTCTATTTTTTCTATTCTTTAAGTTTTTTTTACTGTTTTGCAGACAGTGATTGTTGAGTATATATTGTTTTAATAAATGTTAATTAAAAAATCTCCACGTGATTGTCACTGTCTGCAGCTAGTTGTCCCTCGCGAATAATTTTCGTGATCACGAGGATGTGT
>JAHWFO010100943.1:1238580-1257833 GCA_023313115.1 Rhysida immarginata | reverse complement strand
TGTGTCCCACTATTGTTGATGTTCTTTCCGTGGTTACTGTTTTTTTTTTTATTTCAGACAGACCACTTCTAGCTTCTGGCTTGACCAGTCGTCCCTCCTTCTGGTCCTCCACTCCACTCCTATAGACATTTGTGCAGTGCGTTTGCCCCCCCCCCCCCCTGGTGTCTCCTGGGGGAGGTCTTCTTCTTCCTTTCCAAAACATTGACTTTTTTCCATCATCACCATGGAACGCATGGTGATGATGATCGCCGACGGTCCGTTTACCGCCGGCGCATTCATGAAGGGGTTGTATGCCCGTACAAGCTTACCCCCTGTTCTTCCGTCGGGTTTTCCCGCTGTTTCGGTTCTGCAAAAGCTTTCCCCCACTGAGTGGAGGATGCTTTGCAGGAACCGAAATGTTGCTGAGCGGATAGTAGAATCTGACCACGTCAAAGTTGTCCAGACTACTATCCACTTGTTTCATGCCGACCCCGGTTATCTCACCGTCCATGTCCGGGGTGCCTCGCCGCTGATGGCAGAATCCTACCTGAAGGACTACATGTCCGACTACGGGGAGGTGCTACGAGTATTCTACCCAGAGCACTCCGACTCCCCCCTGCAGAAAAATGGAGACATTTTGTTGGACATGCGCCTTCAGAAAGACATTCCTGACTCCCTTGTGTTGCACGGATAACGTGTCTTCGTGTTCTACAAGGGCCAGAGGCAGTGCTGGTGGTACTGCAAGAAGTCCTCCCACGTCCGGAAGGACTGTCCTCTCCTGAAGAAGTGCGACTTCTGTAAGAAAATCGTGGGCAAATACCATCAGTGCCCGGAGAGGACAGGTGCACCACCAGCAGCCCCAACGCCGCCGCCTCGAGGGATGTCGTCCCAGTAGCCAGCACTGATGACTTCACCGGCCAAGTCAACTGAGCCTAGCAGAGTGACTATACCTCGTCCTACACCGAGGATTTCGAAGGCGGCCCCACCGTTTTCACCTCTTCTTTCACCGAGGTTATCAAAGGCGGCCCCATCATCGTCGGCTCCTTCACCAAAGAAATCGAAGACTGCTCCACCATCATCGCCTCTTCCTACGACTCCTGGGAAGGAGATGCCGCCTCCCACTCCTCGGCCTCGTGTGGTTCAAGAGACTGTTTCTCGTCCACCTTCGCCTGTTGTTTCCCCGATGGCGGAGGTCTGCCACTCTGCAGAAGTCATCTTAGACGATTCGTTGTGTTCCGAGTCGGTGTTTGTTGCGGTGGAATTTCCATCTCTTCCTCCACCTGCGCTTTCATCGGCATCGCAGCCTTTGCGAATCGTCTGTGCGCCTACGCCTGGAAAAATTTCTTCCTCTGCTGGGACCTCAAGCCATCAGCGCCAGCTCAGCGGGATCTTCTTGCGACGCCTAAGAGCCCTCGCAAGAAAAAGGCCCGACGTCATCGTAGCAAGAGGGACGGGATTCCTGTGTCCTCTTCATCTGAAAGAGACAGCTGCGTAGACCATCATCATCGCAGCCCCTCTTCCTCTTCGGGACGTGCTCGTTCCCCTAGACGGAAGACTTCTGAGCCTCCTCCCTCGTCGGTGAAGCTCAAGTCTCCTTCAGATACAGGTCAGCCCCCGTCAGCTTAAATTCGCAGTGAAGGTCTTTTCCCTAAACGTTCGTTCCCTTGGTTCGTCCTTCAAGCAATCGGTTTTGTCATCATTCGTCGCCCTGTACAGGCCAGATATTCTCCTTCTTTAAGAGGTGAAGCTTGCTGCTTTGCAACAGCTTGCTAACCTCCCTGGCCTTCGCAGTCAATATCCATCTGCGCAGTTCTTCATCAACTCATCTTCACCACATGGGCAGGGGGTTGTCTCCATCATCTTCAACCCCTCCATTGTGGTGTCGAACTGCGTCTTTGACTGTGAGTGCAGGGTAATTTCTTTGGACCTCCTGCTATCTGGTCTCAAATTCCGATTGCTTAATGTGTACGCCCCGTGTTTATCAGCAGAAAAACGGACATTCTTTGAAGACCTGGACTTTTACCTGTGCTCATCCTTGCCTGCGGTGGTTGCTGGGGACTTCAATTGCCATCCGGATGAGAACAACATCTTTTCGTCCGGATGTGTCTACCAGTTGTGCCAGCGGAATGCACTTTTCGATCTGTGGGCGTCTTCTTCCAATTCCAACCAAAGAGGGTCTACCTCTCACCAAGGGCCCTCTGTGTCTTCAAGGTTGGACCTTTTTCTAGTAGACGCCACTTTCGCTGGTGCTCCTGGTTCCATGGAGGTCATTCCATGCTCCTTTTCTGACCACAGTGCCATCAAGTGGTCTTGGAACCCTCCATTCCCTGCCTCCTCTGCGGGCTCTGCTTCGAACAATTGGTTTCTGAACGTTTCTCTGCTTGACAACGATAAATACAAGGGAATGTTCGTTCGGTTTGTGGAAAGACATCTTCACAACCTGCCTCCGTCACTAGCTTCGTGGCTTTCCTTTAAATCAAAGCTCCGTCGTTTTTTCAGATAGATTGGGTTGGACGCCGCTAGACGCAATCGGCGCCATCTCCTCATGCTGCAAGAAGTTTTGCGCCTCCTCCGCTGTTCCATCCCGAAGGGGGCATATGCTGATGACATCCGCCAGGTGAAGAGCGAGATCAACGCTCTAATGATCCGCAGGGCCGCCGGCGCAGCTCTCAGGGCCAAACTGTCCTGGGCATCTGACGTCCGGAATATGTCGTCAGCTGTGTTCGCAGAGGAGAGGCGTCGCGCCAATAAGAAGAGGTGTCATCGTTTGGTGGTGGGGAATGAGACAGTGGAAACAGACTCTGACATCTTGTCTGCTTTCTACTCTCATTTTTCATCATTTTTTGGCCACCCAGTCGTTCCATCCGACGCCACGATGAAGTGGTTCGAGGCACTTAGACCTTTCACTGCTGACGCTGACCTGTCAATTATCCGTCCCTTTTCCGAAGATGAAGTCAAGAAGTTTTTGTCGATGGATGGCCGTCGTCAGTCCAGCCCTGGATTAGACGGCATCCCGTACTCGTTCTTCAGTGAGACTTGGAAACTTCTTGGGCCTTTCCTGGTGCAAGTGTTCAATTCCATTCTTAAGGACCCTTCCTCCATTACGTCGGACTTTACCGCGGGAAGAATTATCTTGCTCCCCAAGGTACCGGATCCTGAACTTGTCACCCAGTGGAGGCCTATTACTCTACTTAACACAGACTATAAGGTCTTCACTGGTGTGCTACAACAACGACTCAAATGCTTCGCCGACGAGTTCTTCGATCCGGGACAATCCTGCTCCATTCCTTCTCGCAGGATGTCCGGCAACCCCATTACCATCAAGTGTGTTATGGAGAAAGCGTGTGTGCGCCGTCAGACTCTTGCCGTGCTAAGTGTTGACCAGGAAAAGGCCTTTGACAAGGTGAATCACGTGTTTCTTTTCCGAGTGTTTCACCATCTTCATCTTCGGAAATTTGCTACGATTATCTCAGCACTGTATGCTTCTGCCACATCATGCGTGGCGATTAATGGCTCCAATTCGCCTTTCTTCGAACTGTCCAAAGGCGTCAGACAGGGGTGTCCCATCTCTCCCCTGTTATATATATTCTATTTGGAGCCACTTTTACAATATCTTAATCGCTACCCAGATGTCCGGGGGTATGATTTGCCAGCCGCTTCCATCAACATCCGTACGCTGGCGGACGATGTAGTGCTATTTGCATCTGATCCGTATTCCCTGGGCATCTATAAAGAATCCTTCGATCTCTTTAGCACTTCGACGGGAAGTTCCATCAATCTCGTCAAGTCTAAAGGCATTGCTATTGGGAAGTGGACAGTGGACTATCTTCGATCCTTCCCAATAATATGGTGTGAGCAAATTACAGTGTTGGGATATGTTTTCTCCTTTTCACCTAATATGGACTCTCGTCACTGGCAGCTGGTAATTAAAAAATGCATCGCTCGCCTTGGCAAGAACTTTCGTTTCACCATTTCGATGTTTGCCAAGGCGAGGTTCGTCCAGTCGCACGTCCTTCCGATCTTGACGTCTAAGTGCCTGTTTGCTTTGCCTTCTCCATCTCATTTAAAGAAGGTGCGTAGTGCGATAGTTGACTGTGTGTGGGGTTATTCAGCAGCCCGTCATCCCATCCGTTCGGAGCTGCTGTTTATCCCCTTCGATGGGGGGGGGGGGGGATTGGGCTTGCCAAACATTCGACGATACCTCATCGCGGCCAGAATGGCCGCCTTGATTCGTGCCTTCCTCCTTCCTTCCCCCATCTGGGCCAACTTCTTCTTTCTGCATCTGCGCTTCTTCTTGAAAGTGAACAGGCTACCTTTTCCGTCCACGCTGCCAGTGACGATCATTTCACGTTCGCCGGACTTTTACCATCTAGTCTGGCGACATTTGTCATCTTTCCTGTCTGGCCTTCGACAGCTTGACCCGCAGGACTGGGGAAACCTTCGTCTATCTTGATTCTTCCAGCAGTCTGACCAGGGTGCGACTTCTGACATCGTACGGTGGCACCCTGAATATCCATGGTCAGCCATCTTGAAGTCCGTCAAGTCTCTCGCCGTTGAGAAGGCGGTCTTCAACTTTCAATGGCGCTTGCTGCACCATGGGTTCTACTCTCTCCAATGTCTACATCGATGGGGAGTGGTCAGATCTGCTGGATGCCAGTTTTGCGGGTTGCTTGAGACAGTTCCTCATGTTTTCTACGAGTGCCCGTTTGCTCAGTCCATTTGGGATCGCCTCTCTCGTCACTATCTTCTGACTGACTTTACCTACCAGTCAGTGCGATTTCTGATGGACTGCTCCACCGGTTCTGCGTACAAGCTGGACCTAGCCACTTCATCGCCTTTATGAACAGAGCTTTGGCTGGTCCATCAGCAGCGATCTGCTGGTGTTCATCAGCCAGCCTCAGCCATCTGGAGGAAGGGCGCCATCCATCTCAGGTCCTTCCTTCATCTTGAATGGCATCGGCTTAGCCCAGCTACGTTCCGGGGACGCTATTCATCATCGTGGCGTCTCTGTAAGGTCATCGAAGGGGATACGAATACCATCTCGTACCTCTTCACCTTTCCCTTCGACATCGATGACCCACCGGTGGGCGGACGGGCCTCTTTTTGAGGCGTTTGAATAGGAGGTGCAGCCCTTGAGGGCTGCCCGTACTCCTACAGCATGCGCCCCTGGGCACCCTGCCTGCTTTAAGAACTAAGGGTGCTCCTCTGGAGCCATAACATCGGCTCCAGTTCCAACAGCTCCTTCTGGTCCTCCACGTCTTTCCTTGCCTGCAGCATGGCGTTCAACTTCCATTTATCAATTTTCATTCCAATGCTCTGGAATTCCTCTTACCCTGCCGTTCGATGTTTAGTTTTTTATTGAATTTCTCACTTTCTCGCGGCAGCCATGGTTCTTTATCGAGCAGCATTGTTTTGCGGGTTACCCCATAAGGTAATAATGAAATTTTTTTTCAACAATAACGCGCACAAGGGACGCCATGCTGCACAATTTCATTTTTTATTCCCCATTAATAATTATCATTTCGCAGTCTTTCTTTAGACATTTAATGGGAATTTGAAATTTCTTTTCCTTATTCTTTATAAGGAATTGGTCTGTCTCAATTCTTTTTTATATTTAAAGTTAATTCACTCAATGTAGCGATTAATATTTCTCGTTACAGTGTTTTGCTGTATTTAACGTACATTCAAGTATTTCTTTATTTTATTCCGAGAAATATTTTTTTCTTTTGTAATTGAGATCGCAATGCCTATTCCTCAATTAAATCATATTGTATAGAACATTCTTTTGTATAGAATATTTTGATATTTTATAAATAAATATTGCATTTTTTAAACCAAAATAAGTCTTTTAACGAGCCACGTTCATTCTTAAGTTTCGGGGTTTCTTTTAAAGTATCACCCCTTAAATACTATTTATTTTGCTTCCCCCTCTGAACAGAAGCAAATTTACTTAACTTCCCTATTTAACACCCTCCCCTCCCCTTCTAGCATAACACTTCTAATATTAACAGTAGATTTGCTTCATTATGTTCTAAGTTTTATGGCGTTAAGTTTTAGATATAAATATATGACGTATCTTATTTTGGTAGTATGATCAGGTGGTAAGTAAAATCTTACTTAAATCTTCTGCCACAACTTTCTACAAGTAATTCTAGATAAACAGTTTGCTGCAAGTGCGGAAACAATTTTACAAGGCACTGCTATCAAGGATCAGTGAGTATCAGTTTATAAAGATCTAATTTTTAATTTTAATCTATCAGATTAAAAGAATCGGAATTCTCATAAAAAGCTATAATATTGTTTAGTAATTATAATCGTATGAATAAATTAATGTGCTGGTTTTAGATTTTTTTTTACAGATGTGGATCAAACAATTAGGTGATGTTATTGAAAGTGAATTGATTTCAGTGGAATTTCTTTCGGGTAACTAAGTTATTTTTTCCTTAATGCTACACTCAAGACTACCTTAAAAGGTAATCTCACAATTTCATAGCAATTAGTGTTTCAATTAAAAAATTTAAAAAAAAAATTAAAAGTCTTTTCCTAATAAGCTATTGTGGGAGCATGTTGCCAACTTGAAATGGGAAAACCTCGAGATATAATTAAGGCTATAATAAGAAACTGAAGAATCTGCACAATAATCCATTCCGTCGAGGAATCTTATCTGAAAGACTTCTTCACAAGGTAAAAATCGTAGATCTATAGATCGCTCATGCATGCATTTGAAATGTACATGTTATATTTTAGTTAATTTCTCCATAGGATCTTAGCTGCTTCTTTATTTATGCATTGAAGAGGATTTAAAACCAAGAACTTTTTATTTTATTGTATAGAAATATTTATATGCAGCTCATTATATCAAAGGACTCGGAAGATATTCAACATTCCCTATGACGAGATTGTCGTGAAATTCAGATGTTGCCTTTTGCAGTACAGTAGTTAAGCAGGAAAGTTGGTCCCTCAAGAAGTAAATACAGAATTTTTTCCGATCACTTTAATCTTAATATGTTCGGCTCTATCTAATCGTTTTGAAATCTTTAAGTTTCACTTCCAATAACTTCCAATATGACATCGACATTCAGAAAGGATCATCTTGTGTGTAAGGAAAATTGACTATTAAAGTAGAGAACGAGTTCTACTGTATATCCTTTATTAAAAAGAATAATTTCTTTCCTTTTTATTGCATTCATTTTTACTAATTGTCTTTTATTTTTAATTTGAATATTCCAGATCGTGATTTGGACTGCACCACAAGATTCATAAGAGAACAGCATAAGAACCAAACATTAAGTTCATGGTTATCTATAATGTACTTCCTTGCTCTTTACTTTATCGTATAACTTAAACTTTTTAAAGCGGTTTAATGCTGAATAAGAACTTGAGAATTCTAATTCGTCGTTTTATAGGATTTTTGCGAGGATTGAATTTATAGGATTCAGGAGATTACTGGATTTATAGGATTGAGGCATTTATTGGTTTTAGACTGAATTCTTCGAATACAGGCAGGATTTAGGTATACAGTTTACAAGATTTGGTTTCCACTTTCTTTGAAGCTTTCAAATTCATTCTTAGTTAAATTTTGGAATTTGGTCGTAATTCTCAGGGAAACCGGTTCACATTTTAGTTCACATTTTGGTTTAATTCTCAGGGGAACCGGTTTCTGTTGAACATGTAGATTTCTCTGGCTCTTATTCAGCATTATAAACTTTGAATTTATAAATTTAGTTTCAATATATTTGCTTCGCCCAGTATATACTTAGATGTTTTAATTGCTGATTTTTTTAAATCTGTTGGCGTTTCTTGGTTAGACGAAATTCAAAATTGTAATAATGCGTAATAAACATAACTTTGACCTGTTTAAAATTTTGTATTCGTTAATCCATTTCTTTAGGAAATCGATAGCATTGCGGTGGATTATGTAAAACTTGGTTGCCATTTATTTCAGATTAATATTGGAATAATTAGAAAAAAAAATCATGAAATTGCTAAAAATTTTAAAGTATTAGACTACTTGTGAATAAATTACATTCTTTGAGTTCAAAAATGTATTCACGAAAGTAATTCTGTAGCATGTTGCAGGAATTGAATTACTTTAAGAGGTATGTTTGGAAATTAGGTATCATTAGGCTATTTAAAACGAGAAAGCCCATTCTGATTTAATAAAAGTAACTCACTTTTTAAAGTAAACAAAATATACTAAAAAATAAAAGTATTTTTTGTGCCTCTTACTTAAATAGGAATGCAAAAAAATTTTTAAATGTAAAAGCGTGGCGACGTCACAAATAAAGCACTTTAATATTAAGTATTATCTAGTGCTTTAGTCAGTGCATTTGTGAATGCAATTATGCATTTTAGTGTAAGTATATAATGAATTGAGTTTTTACTAAAGTCTGTCTCGCTATGAAAAAACCTGCAAGGCAATATGGATAAGCCACGTTACCAATTGTCATCTCGCAACGCGCAGCCAATAAAAAGAAACTGAAACCATACAGGCTAAAATGAAACTGACACTGCTTCATGTTTTTGAGCACTACATATGCGCAGTCGGGGACTACTTTATGGGGCGGAGGTGAGGAAGTAGTGACGTGCTTTCCCACACAGCTTTGCAGCTTTTTTCATATAGTGAGACAGACTATAGACTTATATTGATAGTTTAGAAAATATTAAACGCTCCGCCACAGTTTTCCTTTTTTTTTTTTTAATTTATGGATTCCTGCTTATGAGCCACTGATTTTTTTTTAGTGCACGTTTTAAACTAAAACGAAGAGTTTAAAAATCAATTTGTAATCCATGCTTGTGCTACAAATACAGAGTCCATCAAAAATTGTATTACACTTCAGCAAAGGAAAATCCTATATAAAAGTTTAACACTCAATTCATACTGGCATGAAGCAATGAATATAAGTCCTCTTTGACTTCTACAATTACAATTCTACAAAATGGGTATCATAAGCGTTGAGATACTTTTGAATACGGCGAACAGTTGTTCCTGTGCATTTTCCTGGCAAACAGTTATCAAGTAATCTCCTATGTCTAAGTGGCAGTTGTGATCTTTTATCGGGATCGTCCTCATTCAATGCATATAATAATATCGGGATGAAAGCTTTCGATTTTGCTGTTACGGAAATATACATGACCTCTGGTTAAGTGTGTATACAATTTTTTTGCATATGAAAATAAAGAAAACCTGAATAGGTCGTCCGGGCTGTAAATTGAAGAAAGAAAACCTGAAGAGTATCATATCCCCTGCTGAGATGTAAATTATATGAAATATAAGTTGTAAGCCTATTAAAGAATTTGAATTTTGACAATTTTTAAATTGGATTGTATTGCCACCGCAAGTGAATCTGTGCCAAATTTGAAGTCATTTAAACAAAGGATTGGTTTTGGTTTGTTTGGTATTAACGTCCTTTTCAACTGCTATGGTCATTTCAGAATGGCGTTATAGGGGACGCAAATTTTTGCCTCGCAAGGCTTCTTTAACGTGCAGCCGGCAAACCACTACACGGGACCAACGGCTTTACTTCCCTTCTTTCAGAAGGATCTCAGGATCTCCCTCCTGAAAAATCCTCGTCGTCCTCGGCCGAGGTCGAACCTGCGCCCTCGGGTATCAGGCGATCACGCAACCACCGAGCCACCGAGGCCGATTTTAAACAAAGGAAAGTGGGTGAAAAATTGATTAGAGACTTGTATGCACAGGGTAAATTAGGAGGTGATGAAACTGTGCCCGAAAGCATATTACCTAAACGTAAGTAGTCCGCTACGTCAGCCAGTGGGAGGTGCTGCATGCAGTGCTATTGGGTGCTAAAAGTTACATTTGAACTACGCGTTTCTTGCTTTATCATGGATTTTTACTTTATCCGTGGTTTTATTAATATATAAGATGGATCGAAAACTGTAGGGAAAAAATTGGTATGACATGACCTAACATCCTTTTAGCAGATCACAAATTTTTATGCAAGTGACAGTTATTTTGAAAATAATTTTTCACATTTTCGAAGCCATGTTTACCAAATGATTGTGGCTAAAGATGAATGGCTTGAGAATGCAAATGTGTATTGAAATTTATTAAATTTTATAAAACTTCGCCAACTTCAATAATCTAAAAAGTATAAACTCCACCTTTGTCAAAACTTATAAATTTATTTATAAATCAAAATTTTAAACCATTTCCAAAACTAATCCATTTAAAAAGTTATTAATAATCATCAGAATATTTTTAAAAAACTTTTTCTTAAACTTGCAAATTCTTTACAATTTTTAAATGGGCAATGGGTATTTTTGATATCAATTTTATAAAAGCTTTTTAAAATACTCTGATTATTTACAGTTTTTAAAATTTGTAATTATTTAAAAAAATATTTTTGGAAGTGATATGATATCAATTTATAGGTATTTTAAGGTCAATTATTTTGAAAATACAACTTTCACGTGTTTTCTGAATCACGTTTACCAAAATTATCTGGCTTTTGGGTGAAATATTATTAACTCGTAACTACTCGCTTTGGGTCACTATAACATAAATAACAAATTTTGTACGTTTTATCTATCTGAAAAATAAACTGAACACATTTTATATTTTTGAAAAAGTTAACGAGTTTTTAAATTAGGGCATAGAATTTAGTAGTCTTTATTCTACAGAGTGTCCAAAAAGTCTGGTAACATGGCAGATATCTGAAAGCTGCAGGTAGGCGAGATCTGATGAGTATGGTTTATAGGTAATAGGGGGGTTGGGGAATTCATTGCCGCACTCAAATTTGATTTTGACCCCCAAATTTAAGGTCATCCATTTGCTAACTCGAAAACTATTAAAGATAGCGAAAAATTTCCAATTGCTACCCTGTAAGCAACACCACATTAGTCTAAAAACAATTTTTAATCACACCCTTCCCCTTGAAAGATTTTGAGAAAATGGGCGATAAAGAGTCACTCAAGGTCAGGTTGGGCTGCCCAGGTTGACTTCACTGCAATTCAAATGTGTTAGAAACCTCAGCCAGTTATTAAGGATCTCTGGATGTGCGTTTCTCTGAAATTGGAGTGAAAATCTGAAACTGAAACCTTTTTTTCCTTTGGTCGGAGGAATTCGAGGATTAGCTGCTAGCAGGGTGGAGATATAGTATTGATGGAAACACTGGGGAGATACAGGATAGATGGAAAGGGTACTTTCAGGAACTACTAAACATAGAGAATGAACGAAAATACCATGAAGATGGAATACCAAATGAGGGACTGACAACGGACATCACAAGGAGTGAGGTTAAGGTAGCACTGAAGCAGATGAAGAGAGGAAGGGCTGGACTTGCTATGGGATCTCTTGGTGAAGATCTACAGAGAGGAGGAGATACCAGACGAATGGAGACAAAATATTCTCCTCCCAATCTACAAAGTTAAAGGGGACATCCAAATGTGTGACAACTACAGAGGAATTAAGCTAATGACACACACCATGAAGATCTTGGAAAGGATCCTGGACAAAAGACTGAGAGCTGAAGTTAATATTGGGAGTCAACAGTTTATTTCATGCCAGGGAAAATCAACCACTGATGCATCTTTAGCTTGAGACAAATGATGGAGAAGTTCAGTGAGAAACAACAAGAACTCCACCTGGTCTTCATTGACATGGATAAGGCATATGACAGAGTGCCAAGGCAAGAAATTTGGAGGAGCCTCAGAGTTAGAAGCGTATCAGAGAAATATGTCAGGTTAATTTAAGAAATGTATAGGAAGGCCAAGACGAAAGTGCGAACCTGCCTGGGGGAAACGAGTAGCTTTGAAATGAGAGTAGGTCTCCACCAGGGCTCAGTACTGAGTCCTTCACTGTTCAACATAAGTGATAGGTGTCATATCAGAGAAAATCAGGGAAGAAGCGCCTTAGAACATGCTTTATACGGATGATATATTTTATGTGCAAGATCTAGAGCAAAGGTCGAAGAAAAGCTAGAGGATTGGAGGAAAGCTCTAGAAGACAGGGGAGTGAAAATCAGCAGAAGCAAGACAGAATATATGGCCTGCAACATAGAGGCCCAGAAAAATGAGGAGCTGAAACTGATGGAGACAGCAATCAGGAAAACTGACCACTTGGCTCGACAATTGATGAATGGAGTGAGACGGGTAGGGAAGTGACTAGCAGAATACAGACAGATTGGAAAAATTGGAAAGAAGTATCTGGAGTCCTCTGCGATAAGAAGATCCCTGTGCGTCTAAAGGGCAAAGTTTACAGGACGGTGGTGAGACCTGCAATGTTGTATGGAATGGAAACACTCTCTACAGAAATCCAATATACAAAGGATGAAAGTGGCAAAAATGAGAATGTTGAGATGGATGTGCGGAGTGACACGAGCAGACAGGATTAGAAATGAGCGCATCCCAGGCCCGTAGCCAGGGGGGGAGGGGGTCGAGGGGGGTCGACGACCAACCCATTATGGAAAAAGACCCGCCTCCCAAATATGGAAAAAGGTCCGACTCAGTGGAATTTTTGGAAAAAGATCCGGAATTTTTGAAAATCGACCCTTCCAAGATAACGTCCTGGCTACCGCCCTGCATCCGAGGGACAGTGAAGGTTACAGATATTGAAAATAAAATTCAAGAAAATAGAATGAGATGCTTTGACCATGTAATGAGAAGAGACGAGAACTACACTAGCAAAAGAGCTATGAACATGAAAGTGGAGGGAAGGAGGAAAAGAGGACGACCCAAGAGAAGACGGCAAGATATTGTGGATGAAGATCTGAAATCAAAGAGTCTCAGAAGGGAATGGACAGAGGACGGGGAGAAATGGAGAAAGCTCATCAAAAACAGTGACCCCACATAGAAGTGGGAAAAACTGAAGATGAAGAAGGGTCGAGATGTAGTATTAGAAACTATATCTCCACCCTGGCCGATACTATGGAAACGCAAGGTTGTTAAAGAGAAGGTGGCCTCTATCGGGGTGATCGATGGTCATTGGCTACTGACGCGTGACGTCAGCTGGAAGGTTTGGAGCAGACGAACGCTTAGAAAACTATAGGGAATAGCGCGGTGACCTTTATTTTCCAGACTATTTCTACTATTTATCACCAATATAAATGAAGAAAAACGTGCCAAGATTTTATTTAAATATTTTATTGGAATAATATGTGTTTTTAAAATTCAGAGATTGCAAATAATAGATCTATTTATATACATTTAGCACTGAAATACAAAAGCAAATACTGCAACAGCGAGGCCACCTCGTCAAAGCAATTCTTTAACGATTAACCTGTTACAGTATTCAATCATTTAGCATTAAGTGCTAGTACGCCATTAAAACATCTATCACTGCTTGTATGGTTGTAAAAATATGATAGGAAGGAAAAAAAGTAATGCCTACATACCCAATCACTTTCTGTTTGAGTCTGACCGAACATTTTTGTTTTGCTCAAATTATAATTTGAGAGTGAAAACATATCCCAGGTCGTTGTTTACCCAACGTGGTTTAAAGAATCTTCAAATGAATCTGAAGCCATTGAACAGTTTTAATTACTTGGTACGAGTGAAGGAGGTGAAGATGAAAGCGAAGAGTCTTGTGTATATTTTATTTTCTAAATTTCTCTCTCAGGTTTCAAATTTTCTCTTAACTTTCGATTTTCTCGTAGTGCAATCTGTTGGATTTTTGCGATTTAACATCGTATCAAGAGCAGATCTCCTGCTCAGGAATTCTCCTGCTTGTTACGAGTGTGCTCTTTTTCATTGTAAGAAGGGGTGGGGGGTTTGCTCATTTAATGGAATTTTGCTCGTATCTATTGCCATGAGAAGATTAAATGCATGGAAATATAATAAATCCATTCTATATTATAATATTGGACTAAAAATAATAAATAATATGCGTTTATTATTAGCAAAAGCACATGGAACTCCAGCCATCTCAGCTTTGTTATGTTAAAAGGGGCGGATCGCCTGCTGCCAACCGACCAGGTGACGTCACAATCCCAGAAGGCAATGCGAGTGCTTTTGAGAGAAATCGCCGATAGAGGCCACCTTCTTTTTAACAACCTTGATGGAAACGTATCGTCGTGTCCTCACCTCCTAATCTGTGTCCAAGATTTTACAGTTAATGCATGGAGGTAGGAATTTATTCCTACCTCCATGAGTTAATGTCAATTGCTACCCTCATAGCTATCTATTGACGCAATTGTAAAAAAAAAAAAAAAAAACGATTGCGCGATAAAATATAAAATTCCCCAAAAAAATAAATAAATAAATAAAATAATAATGAATAGAAAAGTAAGCTAGGAAAAACAATAGAAAAATAAAAAAATAAAATACTCAAAAAAATAAAATAAAAAATAATAAAGAAAAAAAATAAAAAAGAGAATTTTACTGTGATAAATAAATGTTATAATAATGTAACTATATATTTTTGAAATAAATTTAATAATAAATGTATATCTAAATACATGTCAACATTGCTAAAGTGACCCCATCAGAAGGGGAGGGATCAACAAATATCAATCTAATTGGCAGATTTCAAATAACTTAAACAGGTAACTTATATATTTTCATTATTTTAACCTTTATTCTTATGTTTTCTTTATTTATTTTTCTATTCTTCTTTATTATATTTTTATTTTCATTTTTTTAGTATTTCATTTTATTATTTTTCTATTGTTTTTCTAGACTATTTTTCTGTTCATTATTTTATTATTTATTTATTTATTTATTTTGGTTTTTTTTTTAATTTATCTTTGTATCGCATATCGCATATATCGAATTGGTTATTTTATTATTCTTGGGTAGCGCATTCCTTATAATGAGTTTGTTTTCTTTGATTTTTTTTCTCACAATTGCGTCGATAGATGGCGAAGAGGATAGTCAACTTGCCAAATTGAAACATAATATAAACATGAAACTGTTTTGTGAGCCGGTCGGCAATAATGGCGACTGCATTAAGGAGATTCTGGTGCCGGCAATCTTTATTTTATCCTAAGCTAGCTAGATCATTAAGAAGCTTGCCCCTTGAAGAACACAGATCATTAGAACAGAGATTAAAAGGTAAGAATTAAGATTACTATGGGTTGAAGGTGTCTGAGACAGTATGAATCAATGCATAGACAGAAGAGTACACAGTGCTTTCGACAGATATCTTTATAAAAAGGGTGAAGAAAATAACAACCGGAGTAAAAGTGAAATCTAGAGAAATTACAATTCAAAAAAACGTGATGATTGATTAAAAATTTATAATAAAAAAAAAAAAGCTAATAAAAACATTTGTTGAGAATTATTACTTTAATCTGTAATCTGCCGCCCTCACTCCATCAAAGTTTTTAAATAAATAAATAAATAAAGGAGTTTGAATTAATTAATGTAATCCGGTTTATTATTGAGCTTTCTCCCACCTTGAAAAATTACATAAATTCTAAAAGAAGGCAAATCATTTATTAACGTATAGATGATACCGTAACAATTCAAAACGCGATTGCAACTATGCTAGATAATATCTGCCTTGTTCAGAGAGCAATCCAAAGAATTTTTTGCTTCTGGTTTTGAGGGGCTTGTAAAATTATGGGGCAAGTGCCTCAGTTTTCAATGATGTAAATTATTTTGTGCAACAGCAAAATTTGATAGGAATATTTCCGTATGGCAACATGCAAATGATTGTACCGTCCAACAGGAGATTGTTGCACTTAGTTTTCATGGATGAGCAGCAGTTCATAAGCCAAATATCACAGCCCTCAATGCGACTCATCGGTTACAGTGGTGCAAGAAACGCTGCCATTGGACTTCAGAACAATGGAAAACCTTTGTCGAATGGAGTAATGAATTAGAGTTGTGGCAGTCTGATCGATGTGTATGGGTTTGGCGTATGCCCCGCAAACGATATTTACAGGAATGCGTCGTACTCACAGTGAAATTTGCAGGAGGTGGCATCATATTATGGTCTTGGTCCTCTTTGATTTAGTTTCTGGAACCATGAATGCAGAAGTGCCCAGCTCTGAACAATTCTGCGTTACCGACATTGTGAGTACACTTTGGAACAGGCCCATACCTGTTTCAGCACGACAATGCTACCTGTCATACTGCAGGTGTTATTAACACCTGGTTTGAGGAAATCGGTGTGGGGAAACTTGACTAGACCTCAACCCCATTGAACACCTTTGGGACAAATTGGAATACCAGTTGAGATCAGGCCATGCCACCTAAAAATACTGCTGAGCTATTTACCAATTTGAAGGATGAACGGAGGAAAACTCCCACCGACACATATCGCAAATTGATGGAAAGTCTTCTTCGAAGGGTTGGGGATACAGGGTTCTCCCCAGGCCCTTTTGAACGGGTGCGCTTCCCAGCTGATTTTGATGACCGCCCAGCTGAATACATGACAAACTGCACACCACTGCATAATATTTTATTTGTTTTTAATTTCAATCTGCCCGACTATTTTTATCTTTCCACCCACCTGATAAAATTTTCTGGGGAGAACACTGGGGATGTCTTTGCAGTGCAAGGCAGTCCTACACGATACAGATGTCTGGTTTAACATACTGGTATAGGTGACGAATAGTGTACATGGATATTAAATACTTTAATCATGTTCATGTGTTGTTGTTTTTTTTATATTTTATGGTAATAATATATAAATAAATACATAAATAAAAATAAATAAACAATATGTACAGTGTATGGGGGAAGGGAGGTGCATTTACTTGGAATGATGTCATTTAATTCTCATCTGTGTGATGACATTCATGAAGGGTCCTTAGAATTGCAGCTGACAACTCCAGATGGTGCCACTGCAATTAATATACCAATTTACTGCGGGTAAACTTAGAAATGCCTTGGACACTCAAAAGAAACTGTAATTATAAACTTCACTCCAAAGCATTATATGAGGGTTGGGGCATAAGTTATGGCAACTATTTTTTTTTTTCTCAGAGCTGAGGGGTAGTATCACAAAATGCCATTTGTCTAAGAAAACCATGCATTCGTAGTTTCCACAACACCAGATGTCTCTGTGGTTTCCTGTTGTTACACAGAGAGCATTGTTAAATCAGTTCTTAGTCAACTGCTGTGCAGGATGGATGTAACCCAAGTTGACAGTGTTGCATCTAGGCTGGAATAGAAGGGCACGGCACCCTGCCTTTTTTCAATGCACCCTGCTCTTTTGCAACGTGCCCTGTCCTTTTGCAACGCGCCCTGCTCTTTCTGAGCGCACCCTGCATTTTTTCGTTGGATTTATTTAAACTAACCATTATAATATGCGCTTATGTGTCTGACTTGCCCTACTTTCTGAACAAATGTGCCCTAATTATTGTTCATTTCCCTGCCCTGCCATTTTGCTAGATGCACCCCTGGTTGAACAACGCTTGTATACCAAAATATTCTCTATTTTGATTTGTTATGTAATCATTGTATAGCTTTCATTATTCTGGAATATGAAAGCTGTAACTTTATGTCAACTACCTTAATAAACATGAGGAGAGAAATTTTTCATATTGTTAAATGTTCATACATTTCGACCATTCCTTGTCTTTTCATGTGTATATTTAATATTTTCCATTCATGCTCAAATTCTCATGAAAACAAAATAAGTAAATAAAAGTTCCCATGAATTATGCCCTAACCCTTAGTTGTATTCAGTTCTCTGTTTTCAAATCTAACTTTGTGTCCATTTTCACCTATGGTCATATATATGGTAATGACTGAAAGAGTGTGATTGCATTCAAGTGTCCAAAATGATATTCCTGAGAGATGTGGTAGATGTTATCCTACTTTAGTTGGATTCAGCTATCCTCTAGGAATTCCTTAGAGCCTAATTACTTATTCCGGCAGGTAATTGCACACTCTGTGCTTGTATAGTTACCCTAATTTTTCGAATATAACGCGCACCATTTTGCAGTCAAAAACAGTTACAAGAAGCCCTGCGCATTGTACTCGAGTGCGCGTTATACTCGGATTCATGTTTTTAAAGGTGCATCGGCAATGAGAAAAAGCGTTTTTAAAAATCGATAATATCTTCGGATCCAATGATCAGATTTGAATGAAAATTTCCATGATGATTATACATGCCATAAGTGTTCGAAGGATGCCAAGATTAACCCTTTATCCCCATTATTTACGGAGGCATAGCAGAAGATTAGTGTAAATACGATTGTGAATGGGTTTCGGAAAGCAAAGCTTTTTCCTTCAGAAAACGAAGCGATCAAAGAAGTAGAGTCGCCAGCATAAGAACAGCCCCGATGCAAGAGCCTCCATTTCAAGAACCACCACCGCAAGTTGCAGCGCAATCAGCTGAATGGATGGAACTATTTCATTCCGATAATGAAGACGAAGACTTTATTGGTTTTTAATTGTTATTAGGTATTTTATTTGATTTTTTAATTTGTAATATTTATAAAAATTTATTTTAGGAAAACCATTTCGTATCAGATTTTTTTTACCATTAGGCAAATCAAAAGGGCAATTATAATAACTACCGTAAATTTATTTTATTTTCTAATACGTATGACATCATACGTGTTATACCTGAGTGCGCGTTATAGTCAAATTTTTTTACTATTCATGTAGGTTTAAAGGGTGCGCGTTATATTCGAAAAATTAGGGTAATAAAAAAATAGTTCTCTGAAGAGAATGGCTTGCTTTCAGATGAACATATCATGAATTATCACCTGACTGTATTTGGTTAACGCTAGTGTCAACTTTAGAACATTGCCGGTTAAAAAAATAATAATTATTTAATAATCCTGCCATTGGTGCAATAATCAGAAATGTAAAGAGAAACATTAACAACACAGCTGAGTCCACTTGTTCACAATTAGGAAGAGTTTATTCATTATCTTTTGATTCAAATGGACAAATTATTTTGAAAGCTTATAAAAACTTTTTTTTTTCTCTCTTAATATAATAGAACTTGATGTTGCTGATCCTGAGCTTAATAAACCTATTGACATTGGATTTCCATCACCGTATCGGATATCAAATAATTTTACACAAGAACAACGAAAATACCTTGAAAAATGTAAAACGAAGGAACTTGAATTAGCATCAAGACACAGAGCAAGTAAATTGAATCTTAGTAATTTTCCACATTAATAAATAAACTGTAGTTCTTAATGATGTTAAGGTTGGTATGATTTCCAAAGTTACAGGTTCAAATCCAATTGTGAATGAATAGAAATTTTGGCAATTTTGCAATTTTGGCAGCTTTGTGATTTGTGTGATACTCTTTACATCAGTATTGTTTCTAAAATTCGATCCACTCTCAGAATTTTAGAAATGTACACATTCTGGGAGAACGGTGTGAATTTTTAATGTGTTTC
>JAHWFO010100943.1:1180875-1208580 GCA_023313115.1 Rhysida immarginata | reverse complement strand
GCCATTTTGCTTTCCGGGAACGGAAAGGACATAAAATTTACTATAGTGCAGCCAAACGAAGGTGTGTCCTCAAATACCTTACGTACCCTAATTTTCAAAGATATACAGGGTATAGGGTACATTTGTGAAAATACGTTGGCCAGTGAATTAGAAAGAAGTCATATGATATGTAAATGTAAACAGCATGCACCATTATGCAAGGACTCTCTCCTTATATAAGTGGCTAATGTCGTAATAGTTGTGTACGAGATTGTTCAGTAGAGACACATTAGGACTGCACAGTTGTGAAGATTTATTGTCTAGACAATGGAAAATAGTTGTACACATGCATTGTTCAAGTACTAATAGACATCAGTCACACATTTTAGCTATTTGCTTCTTTCTCAGAGTTGTGATTAAATTGGAAGATGGCATTCATGGTAGACAATCCATCCAAATAATTTGTGCTGTTATTCAAATTTTGGCCCCTGAAAGGCATCGGCCAATGGAAATTTTTATGGTAAATATATATATTAGTGCACAAATAGGATCATGCCTTAATGTTTTTAGCGAGTTCTTTTAAATTCTTTGATTAAAAATTGCTTCCCAGCTTCTAAACGTTGTTTCTGTTGAACAATCCTATTAGAATGGGAAAAAAGGCGTTATTGTGGGAGCCAAGTTAACAAGTGTCGTGATAGCTTAAACAGCACAGCTGACTGATATTTTGGAAGACGAGATCTATAAAATGTTTAATTCATGGAAGCAGAACCTGCACTCCAGGAAGCACTAGCTTATGTTTGAGTATGCATTTTATTCAGTTCTTAATGAAGTGATTAGTATTAGTCAGGTTTGTGAGTGGTGTTCCTTCAAGTTGGCACTTTCAAATTTGGGAATTGTAATCAGATTACAAATTTCTGCGACTGACTAAGTGAATTGTCTTATTAAAGATGGAGAATCAGCCTGCTTATATAATGGCTAGAAGAAATAGAATTACCAGATTAAACTCCCAAATTTTTTGGGCTTTAGGATCTTAGTCTTATTGGGATTAATTTTCATCCTCTGCTTGATGCACCAGTTATTAAGAGATGTTATGTTGCTTTGTTATCTCTTTCTTTCTGAAAGAAGCAGAAAATGATTTTTTTTTTTTTAAATTTAATACAATAATCAGTTAATACAATAAAATGAAACCACTGAGCCTAAGCTCGTAGGGTTTACACTAAAATTAAAACTAAAAACTAAATCTAAAAGGAGGATTAAAAAATAATAATATAAAAATATGATGGAAAAGGAAAAAAAAGAATCAAAATCATTATTTGAACAAACCCATTTTTTTATAACTCTCCACCAATTTCCTTTAAGGGAAATATTTTTAATATATATAGGAGCAGAATTATAAATTCTTCTAGAAATAAAATAATATTGATGAAGAGAATTTGTATGTACAACAGCTGGAATCGAAATCGCATTAGTCGCAACATATCTAGTTTTATAATGGCTAGTTAAGCTTAAAGGAATATTTTTCTCCATAATTACCTTTATCATTACTTTCAATACATAAATTTTTTGAAGATTCATAAAATCAACTGAATAATTATGACCAAATAAAATTTTAAGTATCATTTTATGATAATTCTGTAATTTTAAAATATGAGACTTATATGTCCCACCCCAACTTACAATGCCGTATTGTAAGAGTGAGTAAAAAAAAATGCATAATATGCTATTTTTATTAAGGAGTGAGGTAGAATATATTTCAGTTGAATCAAGGTCTAACCAATACGTTTTAATTTACTTAAAAGTGTTTGACATTGTAAGTCCCAATTTAAATTTGAATCAATAATGACACCTAAGTAATGAAAATTATTTACATTTCTAATTTCTCCACAAAGATCCGAACAAGACCCATTACATAAAAAATCATGAAAAAATAATGCAGAATGATCCATAAACATATTTTTATATTGAAATATTTGAAAACTCAATGCTTTCAGAGAGGTGTTAATTATGCTCGACTGCAGAAAAAAAGATTTCAATATATTTTATTAATGAGTGCAATGTTATGTTTAAATTAATATTTCAGACAATGAACCAATTAGACTTAATTGGATTTAAGCGCAGACCATTATCAAATAACCATCTAGCTATCCCTACTAGATCACTCTTTAAATTTCTAAAATTTAAATTGAACTCTCCTAAGTAAAGAATAACAAGATCATCTGCATAAGCATAAGCACTACCTAACAAATTAAGATTCAAAACATCATTGAAATATAAATTAAATAATAATGGTGCCAAAATAGTTTCGTGTGGTACCCCATGCTTAACTTCTAGCGAATCACTTAGTTTATTATTAAGAAATGTACATTGCGGCCTATTTGTAAGATATGTTCTGAACCAATTATTAACAATTCCACGCACCCCAATTGCATTCAATTTTAACAGAAGAAGATCATGATTCACGGAATCAAATGCTTTAGCTAAGTCAACATATACTGCTAAGGGATTGTTACCCTTATCCATAGCTTTAGCAATGGTAGAACTTGCTAATTGTATTAATGGTTCAGTCCCTCCATTTTTACGAAAACCGTATTGTTTACCAGAAATAATATTACAATTATTGATAAATTTACTTAGCTTATTCATCATAGCCATTTCAAACACCTTCGCAAGTGGTGACATTAAAGTGATAGGACGATAGTTACCAACAAAATCTCTATCACCTCCCTTATATACAGGTATAACAACAGAGTTTTTTAAAATACACGGAAAAATACCACGATCAAACGACAAATTTATAAGGAAAGATAAAGGTTTAGAAATAAGATCAACAATACTCTTAAGAACATATGAACTAATATTATTAAAGAAAAAACCCGATAAGGTTTTCAAATTCTTAATATATGATACCACCTCAATATGAGTTACAGGGGTCAAAAAAAAAAGATGTAGGGTTATTAATCATTTTATAATCACAAATATTTCCCATCCCAAAATCTTTGCAACAATTTATATAATAATCATTCAATGCATTTGCCTCAAAGTCAACTTTCTTATTATCAGTTGAGGACTTAGAACATTTTCTAACAAATAATTCATTTATAATATTCCATTTTTTATTAGCATTATTAACAGCTAAATTAACTTTAGATTGATAATAAAGACTTTTGGACAGTCTAATCTGTTTGGTAACCTCATTTCTAATTTTTTTATACTCATTACTTAAATAATTATTTTGAGGGTATTTCAATAATTTTTTATGCAAATTATTTCTTTTAGATATCAATTTAACCAAATCAGTATTAATCCAAGGTTTTGAGATTCTTTTTCCAATATTGGAAACCACAACATAACTAGCTTCATCAATTGCTACCCTCAAAGACTCAACCAAAATATCCATTGCCAAATCAATATCATCAGTTTTTAGTATAATATCCCAATTCATATCAGCCACAACATTATGCAATTTTTTAAAATTAATTTTTTGTGAGATAGAGTTCCAATTTCTTAAATGATCGCCTTTTCCATGCAAACAAAATAGAATAGGAAAATGATCGGTAATATAATTTTTTATAACACAAACGTTTTCATCTTTCCTTAAGTTGGAAGAGATAATACACTGATCCGGTGTCGTAGCAAAATTACTAGTAACCCTTGTAGGAATGTCTACAAGAGCCTTCAATTGATATAAATGCAGTTTCTTTAAAAAATTCACAACGTCCTCATCAAGTACATCGCTCTGAAAATTACAATTCAAATCACCAATAATCACAATAGAGTCATTCCGAGCATTAAAAACCCTCTCAGTACAAATATTGGAGTTCAAAGTAAGATAAGAAGTATAAATGAACTTTTTTGTAACCATTGATAAAAAAACAGTGCATCAGATCAGCAGTGCATTGATCATTATGAATGCTTTCAAATTTTTGTACGTAAAATACTTGACGTTTCGATGAGGCAGCTGTAGATATTGAACCATACCAACTCGGCCAATACATATAATTGTTCTTCCAGCAGTTTTTCGCAATTATACAGATCAAGAAAACTGTCTCCTTTACTCAGAGTGAGTTTATGAATACAAGCTTGTTTTTCTTTGTCTGGCAAACGACTGAAGTTAGCCATGCTTTATTAGAAGTCAGTGAAGAGCAAGACCTATAGTAGCCTGTGTGTGAAATGATGTTTTGCCTATATGGATGCACGCGCAGCTAATCTGCCATCTAAATTTTTCCTCTGATTTAGATACAGTACACTAATCCCTCGTTATTCACACGATGTTTTGATTTCAGAAAACCCCCATGTATACTGAATTTGTGGATAAAAAGACCAAAGAATTTTGAGAAAACTGGGATTAGGGGATGTCAAGTTAAAGGTGTTTGTTATTTATTTTTGTTATGATGGCTTCTTCATTTTTCTTTATCATGCGAACAGTGGCTTCGTTTACTTCAAATATGTACGCGACATCAGTATTGCTCTTTCACCTTTCTTCCCGTTTTGCACAAAGTGGATTGTCGCCGTTTTTCTTTTTCAAAGCCATGATAAGCTGTGCCAATAATGCATGTTTGCAAACAGAAGGTTCTTAAAATGCCTTTGATACTGTTTACTTCCATTGAAAATATTTTCTCAAGTTAACAAAGGGGAATTCTCTAAAAGATAGGAAGCGAAAAGGGGAGCTCCAATGAAAATAAATGAGGACAAATCACAGATACTCGAATTTCCCAATGCCTATGAAGAGGAGATATACCAAAAATTTGATGTGGATGTGCAAAACACGAATGGTGAGACCGCAGATACAGAAGGATTACTGTATTTACTGTGTTTTTAAGTCCTGTAGTTTTTAATACGAGAGTTGGGGGATAAGTCATGGCAATTATTTTTTTCCTCAGAGCTAAGGGATGGTCTCACAAAATGTCATATGTCGTGAGGAATCCGTGTATTCTTAGTACCAGTAGGTTTCCACAACCGAGAGCAATGTTAAATCAGTTCTTAGTCAATCATTGTACAGGATGGATGTAACCCGAGTTGAACAACCCTCATATATCAAAATAACCGTTCTCTGTTTTGATTTCTATTACTTATTCTGAAACATGAAACCTCATGTTCCAGAATAAGTTTTCCAGAATCATGAACCATATGATAATATGAGGAGCAAACTGTAGGCATGTTGGCAAAATATCTGTACATTTCGTCCATTCCTTGTCCTTTCATCTGTATATTTCACATTTTCCACCCAGGCTGGAATTCTCACCAAAAAAATAGTTGCCATGACTTATGTCTCAACTATCATATTTTCATCAGTTTAATAATTTGGTCTGTCTAAGCTGGATTAAAAGTTTTGCATTTACATTTTCACTAAATATCTGCTCTAATGTGATTGCTAGTGCAGTTTCATTTTGGTTCATTAACAAATTCTTTACTTTCATTTTGCAAAGCCAAGATTCTTTGATCAAACTTTAAAGATTGAACTTATTCATTAAAAATATCCTTGTAATAAACATTTTTGTAATTTTTTAAAAGAGGAAAAGTTATTTTGACAGGGGATCTATGAACTCCAAAGATTACATAGAAAAAATTCTGTGAGAAGGCTTGTGATTGGACTCTGAAATGGAAAACTATTTTCTAATAATTTATTTTAATGAATGTCTATTAAAGCTCAAGTTTTGACATAAATGATCAAGTTTTTTCTCCTTTTTTAGGGGAGAAGTGGAAATACTATATCTAGCTGTCTTTTTGTAATGATACAAGGAAATACCATTTTTCATGAATGTTCTTGTAAAACTCAAAAGAAAATAAAAAAAAAAAACACCTGAATACAAAAATTTGTACAATGGGACTTTCAGGAACATTTTGTAAAGCCTAAGGAAATACTTCTAACCTTTAAGAACAGTTTACAAAATGGTTTTCAAATTTGAATATCATATTTATAGCAGGCATTAATTCTAATAATATTTTATTTTCAGTTTCATCACTAGGCATTAAATCCTGTTGGTCGTTAACATTATCTTTTTTCAAAGGTGATTCACTTACGTTTCTTGTCAAACTATGATTATCCCCTTTGGTAGGAAGCATGCCATCGTCCTCAGGCACTGTGCAAGCTGGGGGTGGCTCCGTAATGGTGAGGGGTGTTTTTTCGTGGCGTGGCTTGGGTCCTTTGGTTAAGGTAGATTGTTCACTGATTGGCCAGTGTTATGTCCAGCTGCTTGCAGTTCTTCATAATTCAAATTATATCCACTTGATTAAAATGGCCTTGGAATGTGTTATTATTTAGAGCATTTCAAATTCTTTGCTTGCATTTTAATCATTTTTGACTGGGTAACTGTTTTGGTTGCTTTGTTCACATTGTAATTTTAAAAAAAAAACAAACATACTTTCATCATATTTCAATTTTTATTAACCTAAAAAATATTTTACAAAAAATAATAAGCTTTTTTAATTGAAATGTTGTTAAATAAAAGAGCACATAAATTCTATATACTTATAGGTTCATTAGTAACAAATTCCCTAAATTGTGATAGTTTCTGCATGTTGTTAGGAATGTATCTGCCTATGTAATAAGGAAATACTTCAGAGAATCCCAATTTCTTGAAAAGCTTCTTTGCTTGTTCATTTGAGTCTTCAATGTCAGTGCTAATTATGAGATTCGAGTCTTCAAGTAACTTTTTACATAGCATGCTTATAGCAAGACTGGCATAACCTGTAAAATAAAATAAAAAAATTTAATTAAGTTGCCTTAAAATATTTTTCAAAAGTTTTAAAATGTTTTACTGTATTTATTTTGTAAATAATTTACAGAATATTAAGATAATAAAAAACAAGTCCTTATTTGTTCATTTTCTCCTCTGATTGGGGTTGATTATCTCTGTGGATTAGGTGAAAGAAAATTGTGAATTTTTTACTCCACTATGAATGAAGCACTAACTCATTTTCAGTTATGGCCAATTTACACTAATTTTTGTTTTGTGGCAAAATCTGGATTTGTGCCGATATCTGTTGGAGCAGAAATTATGCAAACAGTATTGAAATCCAAGTACCATATTATAGGCACCATTATGGTAATAAATTGAAATGGTGGAATGGTATATTCGCTCAGGCCTCCCACAAATGAAAACAATTGGATCTTGATAGGCCAGATGACTGGGCGTGGTACTGGCACGATCTGCAAAAAGCAGAGGCTTTTCTAAATGCAAGCAGGAGATCAGGATATAATGATATGGAGAGCTGTCGGAAGAGGAGGAAAGACCAATCTTGCATTTATTTCCCAATGGCTGAATGCTCAAAACATTTAGTAATTTTTTATGGATATCATTGAAGGTCTCTTCCAATTCCAGCACATGCCCCAGTACATGCTTGCTGCTTCAACATCAGAATGATTTTTATAGAATGGAATTGATGTAATGGACTGGCTAGAATGCTAAATATGTAGTTAGATGTTCACCTAATTTAAATCCCATGGAGAACATGGGGGTTGGCTTTCTAGGAAATTGTATGCAAAGGGTTGGCAGTTCAAAAGCATTCAGAATTTGAAAGTAGCAATTTCTCTCCCATCTCTATTGTACCTTTTCCTCTGCTCAGGTTTCACTCCCGTACATTCACGTTATACTTTTCAAATTGCTGAAAATGATGGATTTTCAATTCTTGCATCTTCCTCAAGGCACGCATAACTTGCAACTTTGTGACAGAAACCCACAGGCCGTCAAAAGTAATGCAAGTGAGCCAAGCCAAACTGCTGTTGCAGAAAGCATTTATAATGGGTGCTGCTTAATGTAATCTGTTTAAAATGATCAATTGGATATTGGCAACCATTACGTGGCTGCCTGTGGGGGAAATGACTAGTGGAAAGGCGTTTGAATTAATTTTTCTTTAAGTTTATACAGTTTATTAGTAATCGAGAATGATTGATGGATTGTGTCAATGAATCGAGTTTTTTTAAACATCAAAATCTGACATCGATGTTTGATCGCACGTGCCATGATTCTTTCCACCAGTAACTTCCCCCACCAGCAACCATGTGGTGGTTGCCAATTGTATCATTTTTGTTTGTAACAGAACGGTTATATTAAAATACATGAAAATTGAAAAATCTGTCGTTTATTGTAATCAAAACTTTGGATATTGTTATCAAATTTTAGCCAAAGTTAATCTTTTACGTAGAAATTCCATGTCCAAAGATTCAAATCCTTGGAACCAATCAAAAACGTTAATTTCAGGCTCTGTAATAAGGCCTCTATTTAAGCCATTGTGGCCAATCATAGAGCCAATGAAACATGTTGTTTTTTGATTTGGTTATCTTACTGACTTTGTGTTCTATTGGTTCTACTGTATTTAAGACTTAAATTTTAAGTATTGCAAGAAAGTGCTGTGTCTTTTCAAGGCTCTATCTATCTATATATATAAAGAAGGATGTTTGTAGGTCTGTCTGTACGTTTTTTATACAAATCTACAGTTTTATTCCGATCTTGATGAAATTTCGCATACATGACCTTCAAAGCATGGGGAAGGTCACTGTCTATCTCAGATTTCGGAAAAATAATAATTATCGATAAAAAATCGATATTCATGGTTATGGCAGGGCATATTAATGAGAAATATCTCATGACCAACAATGCAAGGCAAAGTTTGTGCAACAATAGGTATCAACAATGGTATCAACACGCAATGCACCAACACAAGGCAGGGATCAACAATCAATATCTCATGACTAACAATGAAAAGAAAAGTTTGTGCAAGTGTAAATATCCCGGTTAACGCCGAGTACCTCTTCTAGTATCTTATAAGGTTCCAACATCATCTCTTTATTTCAATTATTGACGAATCCAGACTGTGGAATTTTCCTTCCTATTTTTGTCAGTAATTTAAACATCTGAGGTTTGGCATGTAAAAATCCTCACAGACTATCGATTATTTATTCTAGTTCAGCTTCGTTATTGTGATCAATTTGTCTTGGTCTCAATTTGGTAAGTGGTGCCCACTATATAACAAACAGCAGATAATCAAAAATGCAAACATTTCTACAATGCATCAGTCCATCATTGTCAAACCCTGTACACCCCTTTGAGGCTTTTTTTAGACACTTTTCAGAGCCAACTTTTCATTAAGGCAGTATTTCAACCAGATTTTTATCATTGGTTTTTAAAGTTGCTTTTTTTTTTCTATTTTACTATAAATATATTTTAAGCTTATAATTATTATGCTTTATATATTAAAAAATTTATGATAACCTTTATTTCTATGTTCTTCCTTGGTGAAGAGTATTCCAATACTTCCAAATGAATTGAGAATGAACCACGTTATAAGGTCATCACTATCCTGTAAAGTAACTCCAATACCTTTTCCATTTTCCAATAAATCTTCTAAATGAGTTTTCGTCATTAAATGTTTTAGTTTCCACATGCTATATATTTCTTCAGTATGTAAAGCAGTTAGGGTTATGACATTAATACCTTCAGGACATCTAAAATAGCGTATAAAATTATATTGATCATTTTTGAATTTCATATGTAATGGTAAATACCTAAGTATTGCCTAAATTTAAAAAGTTATTCTGAGGTTACGTGTTATCTTGTCAAAGAGCAAATATTGCTATTTATTGTTAATGGAATAATAATTGCCCTGAAAAACATTTTCACTTTTGTCAATTAGTCAGGCAAAAGTCAGTTTACAAAGTATGCTTTGCAGTTACAAATAAACCAGCTTTTGCCCCATTTTCTGTATTCAATTGAAAATTGTAATATTCTTATATTGGAAAAGGAAAATCTTAATTAAGATAGGAGTCATAGTGCAAGGTAATAAAATTAAAAAAAAAAAAAATTACATATCAGTCTTATCAATTTCGCTCAATGGCAGTGTACATCCAAATGAAATAAGTAAATAATAGCAGTTATCAATTATTTATGTAATTATTGTGAAAACAAGGAGTAAGATTTCACATTAAGAGTTCTTAAGTCTGATAAATTTGTTTTTATTATTATTATTATTTTTTAATCTGCCTAGCTTATTTTTAAAAGTATGTCAGTGACATTATGGCAATTTTAAAACATTTTAAAAGACTTAAAAATTGGGGAATCTGTTTTAAGATCAGATGTTTTAGAATCTGTAATATGGATAGTGTGATTTTTAAGTAAAAAATTCTTTTAACTTCTAATAAATGGAGGGGGGGGAGGACACATGGATATTCTGTTTGTAAATTTCCATTTTTAAAAAGATGTAAATAAGTTAAATCTCATTGCAATATTACATTTACCATATTTTATATGTTCTTACGTGATGGCAAGCTTGGAGATATCATCTAATCTATACAACCACAAAGGTGAAGGCGAAATGTACAAATTTCCACCTTTTTTCAGAGCTATGCGTTGATAAAGATCCACATGAATATCGGGAATAGCTATATGTAATAAGTAAGAGAAGATAAAAATACATTTAATGCAGAATTATTTTTCATTGATTTTTCAGTTTTTATTAAAAAAAAATAAAAGTTATTAGAAAAACAAAAGAAATGGTTTATAAAATGGTAAATTTCCAAGACAAAATCTAGAGCCAGCAAGACGAGTTATTGCATAACACTTCATGTTACCATTGAGCCTATAAAATAAAATTATGAGACAGGTCAGCAGAAGATGTTGAGAGAATCGGATAAAGTGAAGGGCCTTGAAAGAGAAACTATAAAAAAGCTCATTAAACTACAGAGCCACTTGATGCAGCTCAGACATGTCCTATCTTATCTGGATATTGTGACACTGACTTTATACTCGTACAGGGTGATTCAGAAAGGTAGGTCAAGAATGAAATACCATGTACAGTTTGTAGCGGGGAACAATATTTTTCCTATAAACATGAGTCCGGAAATGCATCCTTACAGAGATAATGCAACTTGTAAGAGGTAGGAATGGATGTGCGTTACCCGGACAGCAATGGTAGGAATGGATATGTGTTACCCGGATGGCAATGGTAGGAATGGATGTGCGTTACCCCTGACGACAATGGTAGGGTCCATGTAAATTAGGTTTAAACATGTAAATTGTTCGTGTTCTCTCCTTTAAAAGAGAGGAAACGAAACATTTAACTCCATTGTCATGCTAATGTGGAGCTGGCGGACATGCATCTCATCTACGGAGAGGCACAGGGTAATGCTACTGAAGCGGAAAGGATTTACCAACAGCGTTTTCCAGACCGTGATCACCCACATCGCCGGGTGTTTCAAACACTACAATGTCATCCGCAGACTAAACACTTGCATAGAGGCTCAGGGTCGGCATTTTGAACACCTACTGTAATGTCATTCCTACCTCGTACAAGTTGCATTATCTCTGTAAGGATGCATTTCCGAACCCATGTTTATAGGAAATAATTTGTTCCCCGCCACAAACTGTACATGGTATTTCATTCTTGACTTACTTTTCTGAATCACCCTGTATAAGCTAGCTTTATAGGATTTTAGGTCAATAGCTCTTTAGATGTGGTTTTAAATAAAGTAATTATAAGAGTTCTATTGCTTTTTCATGAATAAAGTAATAGTTTAAACAGCAGTACTTAGACTGTCATTGGAGCTGTACTAAAATGACGGAAGATCCGATTCCTGAGCAATACGATGCCGTAATGTTTCTCATCACTTGGAATATATACAGTAGCGCTCAAAAAAATAGTACATTTTATGTTTTATCATTATAACTTCTAAAGTATCGAATTTTAATTAAAGAATTTGTAACAATATATAGAATGCATAAACATTTGAATATTGAAATAAATTCAAACTCTTTAGAGTTAATTAGTATTTGAAGACTCATCCATTTTTTATAGAGGTGAGATCATATTTAATCTTTAACTATTTAACTATTTAAGTATACACTTGAGTTTTATGTAGATTTTTCGCATATTCTCTATATTGACGTTGACATTTTGCTGTTGCTGACAATATTTAACATGTCACTTCAAGTTCCTCTGCCATCTTTAATAAAAAAGCACATTATAGATGCAATCAACAATGGCAACTCGTACACCTCAGTTTTGGAGCAATTTTGAGTTCCAAATTCCACAGTGGCAAGAATTTTTCAGCGTTTTCGCACGCAAGGATATGTAAGTCGTAAGCCACGGTCCAGCCGACCAACATCAACAGCTCCACAAGAAGATAAAGTCTTGATACGGCTGTCTAAGGCTGACCCGAAGAAAACTGCAGTTGACCTTAATAATGAAATGGCAACCTTCCATAATGTTAACATTTATGTGAGTACCACGAAAAGACGTCTGAGGGATGCAGATTTGTTTGGTAGACGTCCCGTGAAAAAACCTTTGATCTCCAAGAAGAACCGGATAGCCCGCCTCAAATTTGCCAAAGATTATTTGAAGTGGACATCCAAAGAATGGAATAAAGTGCTTTGTAGCGATGAATCGAAGTTTTTACTATTCGGATCTGATGGTATCCAATACATACGCCATCCAGCAAACCATACATTTGATCCAAAATACGAGGGGCGATTGATAAATAAGGTCTCCATGGCTGTAACTTTTTTATTTGTTAACCGATTTTCAAAATTCTTTTTGTATCTTATACTCACATTTGTCCTCTATGTAATGCACTATTCACTTTTCGACATAGTCGCCATCCCTTTCCACGCATTGCGCCAACACGTGACTAATTGGGTGAACCCGTCGGAGAGGAATTCCGGAATTGTTGTCGACACCAGGATTGAATGGCAGCTTTGGACCCTCTTCTGGAGTACAATAACGTCTGCCCGCACACGAGTCACCACACACCAGAGGCGTTGCAGCGCCTACGGTTCAAAGATGAAAAATTGCAGTTCAAAAATGAAAGACTTTGCACATTGCAACTTTCACCACTTCCCAAAGAAGAAAGAGCCCCTTAAGGGACATGAGTTGGTTCTGACGGCGAAGTAAATGCTGCCATTCAATCCTGGTGTCAACAACAACTCCGGAATTCCTCTCCGACGGGTTCACCCAACTAGCCACGCGTTGGTGCAATGCTTGGAAAGGAATGGGGACTATGTCGAAAAGTGAATAGTGCATTACATAGAGGACAAATGTGAGTAGAAGATACAAAAAGAATTTTGAAAATCGGTTAACAAATAAAGTTACAGCCATGGAGACCTTATTTATCAATCGCCCCTCGTACCAATTACCAACCGTTAAACATGGTGGAGGATCCACTATGTATGGGGTTGTTTCAGTCATAAATGGATAGGCCCGCTGATAAATATCGGTGGAATAATGGACAAAATCGTATATAAGAATATCTTAGAGCAACATATGCTTCCTTTTGCCAAAGCAAATATGCCTCATGGATGGATTTATCAGCAAGACAATAATCCCAAACATACCGTTGGTGTGGTCAAAGACTGGTTCAAGTCAAAGAAGGTATGACTACTGGAGTGGCCAAAGTCAATCGCCAGACTTGAATCCTATTGAGCATATGTGGGAAGAATTAGACCGCAGCTGCAAGTCACAGAAGGCACGAAATTCACTGGAAAAAATCCGAAATTTTACTTAAATAATAGGAAAAAAATTCCAGTGGCTAAAATCACTAAGTTAATTGATTCAATGCCAGCCTGCTGCAAAGCTGTTATTGATGCAAAAGGTTTTGCAACAAAATATGATCTGCTAACTCCTTTTTCATTGTATTTACTTCATTTTTGGGAATTTTTTTTGCGTGTGTACTATTTTATGATTTTTGTATTTTGGCAGTTTAATGGTGCCCTCGCAAATAGAAATAACAATGACCTTATTTCTAGTTTTTCTTTTGTATATTTATATAGATAATGTGTATACAAAGTTTAGTTATATGTTCTTAATTTTTGAAAGTATTATAGCAATAAACATGAAAGTGTACTATTTTTTGAGCGCTACTGTAGGGTGTTTACGCCCCATGAGCAGCAATACTTGTCCAACAGTGTCTTGTCATTCAATTTCGGGGAGGTCATGTGTTCATATGACTGTATTTAATTGTGTCGCAAAACTGCCTATAAAACGCGGTTTCCATATAATACGGTACACGGTTTCAAAAAAGTGATTCAGTGTTTTGGTTTTTTGACAATTTCATTAATATCTGGGAAAATATCAAATCAAATGAAGTGAAATTTTGTATACAGTACGAGTCAAAAGTCTGTACACCCCTGTCCATACAATTTCAAAACGAGTGGAGATACAACAAATCTGTTGCAGGCAACATAAAAGAAATTAGGTAGGGGCTATGGTGGTGTCAAACTTGACTTTTGACCACGAATTTTGCACCTTGCAACTTTGTAACCGTTACAGCTAGAGAAAAATTTCCAATTGTAAAGTTGTAGAGCTCAAAACACTGATTTAAATAGTTGATTATTTTTTGTAGAATGATAGATAAACTGTCCAGAAATATTAAACAAAGTCTAGAAATTGAAAACATCACCACATATAACGTGGTTCTTCTGTATAACGTACAGTTGAACAGACGTTTGAAAAAACTCGCTAAAGACTTTAATTTCACTGTGACCTACAAAAGTGGAAATACCCTCAAAAAGATTGTTAGGGGTCCAAAAGACCAAATACCATTAGATGAAAGACCTGGGGTTTACCAGCTTCAGTGTGATAACGTATATTACGGCCAGACGAAGAGGAACATAAAAATGAGAGACCAATGAGCACCTGTCCTGCATAAAGAACCTAAAATTTGCTGTCTCCGGTTTTGCTGACCATATCTTAAACCAAAGACACAATTTTGACCAGAGAAAATTTAAGGTTTTTCACAGCACAAAAAATCCAAGACTGTTTAAGTTCCTGAAATCTTTTGAAATTGCCAATGAAGACAAATTCAAATTACTCCACAGTGATGAGGACCCAATGTCGATTTCTGATTTGATGGGCGTGGCTAAATATTTCAAAAAGAAATAAGGCGAGCTTATTGGTTGACAAGGACTTGGACACCTCATTTACGTTTAATTTTTTTTTAATTTTTAAATTATTGTTTGGTACTCAGCTTTTTGTTTTTTGTTTGTTGCATAAAATTTCTCCGATTGGAATTATTGTAAATAATTCTGACTATATAAGCTGTACCGAGGCTTCCGAGTGTAATCTCGGAAACCTCGGCTGTACTTGTTTTGAATCTTCATCATAACAGTTCTCTGTTTTGATCAACTGTTGAATTACGCTGATGAAGGTGGCTTGGCATACGTGAAATAATCTCCGTGTGGAATAGTGGTTTCTCCTTTTTGATTGTGTCTTATTTTTAATCTTTTTTATTTTTTTTTTTATTTTTTTTAAAATCAGCTTTTTTGAGTCTACAAATGTACAGTTGGAAATTTTTCTCTACCTGTAACGTTCAGGGCCGTACCCAGTTGGGGGGGGGGGGGGGGGGGTGGGGGGGGGGCCCCACCCCCCCAAATTTTTTAATTTTTTTAATAATTGTGGGGGCTGGGGGCCCCCCCCCCCCCCGCTAGAAGAATCGGGTGCGCCCCCCCCCCCCCGAAATAAAATTCTGGGTACGGCCCTGGTAACGTTACAAAGTTGCAAGGTGCAATATTCGAGGTCAAAGGTCAAATTTGACACCACTATTGTTTAGCCCCTACCTAACTTCCTATAGGTTGCCTGCAACAGATTTGTTGTATCTCCACTCGTTTTGAAATTGTATGGGGTGGGGGGGCAGACTTTTGACTCACCTTGTATACAGGGTTATTTAAAATGAATGATGCAAAAAGAAAACTTAGCAGTGACCAGTATAATCAAGATATTTAAAAAAGATGGATATTAAATGAAAGGTGAACTCTCCAAGTTATATTTGGCAACGCTGAAAAAACCCTCCAGTTTGGAAACGCTCACTAGAGGCGCGTTTAAACCACCTACCTCGACATGCTATCACAGTGGTGGTTAAGGTCCATTATGTGCCACTGGTGCTGTGGCCTCCCAGATCACCCGACTTAATGGTCTGTGATTTCTTTCTGTGGGGCTATGTGAAGTACAGCGATGTAATTGAGCACACACTTTGATTTTAATGGCACACACCAGCACAAGCGAATAACATGTTTGAAATTGACAGATTCAAAAATGAAGGGAGGAGGCAGATGGCATGTCATCAGCCCCCCAAAAATTATTTTCTTCGTACTCCATTACTGTATGACTTACAGATTTAAATTGGCGAATTTCCCAAGCGATCGACGCAGTTGGTGAAGGGGTGCTGGCACATGTGGAGTATCGTTTAGATCAGTCTGCTGTGTCACAAAGGACTCCCATATTGAGAGAAACTTGGAGAATTTATCTTTCATGTGAGATCCGTATTTTGTAAATGCTGTATACCTACTGGTCACACCTACATTTTCTTTTTGCATCGTTCATCTTGAATAACCCTGTACTAAGAATTATATTGTTAACTAGGTGCTATACCCGGCCTTGTTCGGGCTCCTTGTTTGCAATATCTGAAAGTGTACAGACCCGAAAAATCCAGTTTCATTTTTTGTATAGAAAGAAATAAAGAAAAAGAAAGAAGATAGAAGAAAAAAAATGATTGATTGGGATCAAAAGTACCCTAAATGTTGACCCAGACTATAAGCTATAAATGTTCTATGTTTCATCAAAATCCATTCATTGGTTTTTGTATGATGTGCGTATAAACTGACAGACAAGCATACAAAAATTCCAAAAATGATCTTAATGCGTTCCATCACTTATCCGTCATCCCCCAAATATGTTTGACAAGTAGTCATATTTCAGCATATACAGAGCGAGTCAAAAGTCCTTCCCATACAATTTCAAAATGAGTGGAGATAAAAGAAATCTGTGGCAGGGAACAAATAGGAAGTTAGGCGGGAGCTAAACAATGGTGGTGTCAAATTTGACCTTTGACCTCGAATTTTGCACCTTGCAATTTGTAACTGTAAAATTTCCAATTGTACAGTTGTAGAGCTCAAAACGCTGATTTTAACAAAAAATAAAAAAAAATTAATAATACAGCCGGTTCGGTGACCGAGAGCGTTAAGGCGCTAATCTTGTAGCCATTGAACGTCAACGACTGGATGAGATGTTTCCACATCGATGGAGTGGCCGAGGAGGCTTAGTTTATTGGCCACCACGTTCGCCTGATTTGATACCACTTGATTCTTTCCTTTGGGGATACATTAAAGACAAGGTGTATGCCACTGTACCAACATCAGCAAATGCAGGGGCATAACTAGGGGGGGAGGGTTCGGGGGTTCGGACCTTTTATTTCCCTGATCTAAGTTCATTTGTTTTTCTTTGTTTCTACTGAAAAAACTATTCTATATTTTACCCCCCCCCCCACCGAACCTCCCCATGTAAAATCCTGTTTACGCCCCTGAAACGATTTGAATTAACGAATTCAGCAGGCTTATACAGACATAACAAACATCATGATGTTAAATATGATGGATTCCGTGAAATACCGTGCACAGTTATGCATTGCTGCAGAAGGACACCACATTGAGCACTTCATTCATTGACTTAACTCAAATTCGGATTTATCTTTAATCTTTTTTTTTTGTAGAACACATCCTACATAAAAAACACAATTTTGGAAAATTAAGAAAACAACTACAAGAAGAAAAAAGATAGGAGAAAAATATAATTCCTCGGGAACTTGGTGATAGATGAGTTCAAAAACATCCTAAATGTTGACCCAGACTATAACCTATAACCATACAGAGTTTCATCAAAATCCGTCCTGTGGGTTTTCTGTGATGCGCGTACAAGCAGAGAGACAACAGATTTATTATATGTATAGAAGACAGAAGCTAGATAAAAAAAAAAAGGATAGATAAGTGATAGATTGATAATGTAGGTGCTTCTTAGACAATCAGTTGGTTAAAACTGATAGATATGCAACATTTAATAAGTAAATATTACTGTAAAAAGCACAAGGGTCGAAAGAAAGATGTCAGCGAGTGTCAGAAGAGTGTGATTTCATTTGGCCGTACCAAAGGAGACAGTGATCGGAAGTTGCCAAATTTGCAGGTGTATCAACGAAGACTGTAAAACTAGTTACAAACAATATTATCCTGCACGAGGAACCACTATATTATAGCTATCGTCGTAACTCTAGTCAGCACAAGAATCTCACAGACAGGAGCCGTCGACATACTGCAAACCTAATACAAAATCGCTTTCAACCCAGGCAAGAATTGCTATAAACTGTCAATGCAGGTCCACATCAATCAATTTTTATCACTCATTATTTAAGTATATCTACAAAATTTCATCTCTATGTGCCTTAATATCCGAGTGGCCCACAAAAAGTGTTAGAAAGTGTTTCAACGACATATGAGGTTATTGAGTCTTGTTATCATATTTATGCTATAAGAGAAATCCTGAAATTTAATGCAGAAGGTTTTCAAAGTGATTCCCATTTGCTGCAATCAGTGATGAGCCTGGAACTGAATTCCGTGGTGACTCTCTGAAGAATATCATTTTCGACTGCACGAATCTCTGTAAATTTTAGTACGAAGATCCTGGAGTGTTACAGGTGCATCTTTGAAGACTCTGTCCTTCAGATAGCCCCATATGAAATCGTCTCACTACAGCAGTACTTCTAGCATTTTCGTAAAATTTTGATAAACACACGCTGTTCCAACGTTAATGGTTCCATTCTGAAATGTAATGAAGAGACATCAGTGAGTGAGCTATAGCTTGTTCAGAACTGCAGTAGAACAGTATCACGAAGAAAATCATTTACGGCGTACGATTAAACCACAGACAAAAACTTTCTAACATTTTTTTGCGTCACCCGGTATTTTCCCATATATTAATAAAGTTGTCAAAAATAGCCAAAACAACAAATCCAAAATCAACGAATCACTGTTGATTCCAGTTTTGGAGCCACTTATCTCTTTATTGCATACAAAACAGTATTTGTGTTGAAGGATATTGTTAATATCTCGCATTTCATATTTGGAACATGTTGAGACCTTTTATTTTCAAACTACTGTAGTAAATTTTTACCGCATTTTATGGTAATACAATATACGAGGGTTGTTCCGAAAGCAAGTTTCGTCATTTTTTTTTCCACACGGAAACTTATTACCAAAGAAAAATACAGCATGGCATCATGAACTATACACTTGCACTATTTTTCGACGAATTGATTGATTGCACGCTATGACAAATGTCTCAATGTCGGTGGCGACTATGTCGAAAAATAGTTCAAGGTGCCATGGTGTACTTTTTTTTTTTTGGCCATAAAGTTTCCGCGTGAATAAAAATGACGAAACTTTATTTCGGAACCACCCTCTTTTTACTTCCATTTCTCCTTCATTAAAAACTTTTTTTTTTTTTTTTTATCTTTGAAGACATTAAAATTTGTCAAAAGCTTCTTGTCAAATCCGATTTCTCAGAAGCAATTGCGTAGGATTGCCTAATGTTAGACTGAACTGAAGGGTATGTATTTCCATTTAAAATGTATATATTGTAATAGGATGATGAAATTTATTTATATATTCAGATCTATAAAACATCCATTCTACGGATTTGTCATTATCGCGAAATCTCGGCCCAGAAGCTGATTCATATCTAAACGTCAAAGTTCGAATAGTAAATTTTGCTCAGTTCGTTTATCTTGATTTTCTTGAAAGCCTTATCACTTTGGAGATTATTTATTTAATTAGTCATTAATAAACAATCGAGTTTTATTGAGTCGATTAAAAATGCTCATGGCTGAATACGTTATTTTTCTTTGGTAACTCAAACGAGATTTCATAAATTCAGTTTAAATACGTAATTTATTAAGCTTTAAAAAAATAGTTGTAAAATTTATAAAATTCATGATAAATCTGTATACATTCTATTTTTCTGTTAAAAAATTAAAGGAAAAAATACGTTATCCCTTATTTCAGTCAGGAACCAGTCAACGAATTGCAATTTTGTTAAAGCTTCAAAATTCATTTTGCTTAAAATTAATTTTCTTAAAGAAACTAGCGTTTGCACTCGACATAAAATGAAAAGGTTATCCTTATGGAAAATGTATACGGAATTCTATCCGTAAATAATGTTTGTTTTTTTTTTTCCTAAACGAAGCAAGTACATTGGGAATTCAAGCGATTCCTCTGAAACTTGAAAGCTGTTAAGTCACCATAAGGAGATAGTTTTCAATACTTTCTCCTTATTGAAAACTACCAGTGTTTTTACGGGACGGTTTCGAGGGGACTGCACTACATTGGTCGAAACATGCTAATATCTTATGTGAATATATTAAAAATTAATCTTTAAAGGTCTCAGGAGTATCCTCCCAAAATTTAAAGTTCAAAAATGTTTTTAAGCACGATTTCCTGGGAAGAGATAGCAAAACGTTGCTATCCCAATACAAACGTTGCTATGAGATGAATGTTATTTCAGTGTAGATGTGTTCTGTAGGAGAAATTTGCTCTCGAGTAAATATAACATAATAATTTAATAATAAGCTTGGAAGACTAATCAAAGCCTCAGTAGGTTAAATTTACAATAGATTCAGTTATTTAACATCTTCGACACCGACAAGTTAAAAGAGGAATTGGAAACGAGAGAGAGTAAATGTAACACCAAAGCGATTTCCACGTGTGTCAAATCTAATTTTTATCACTTCATCTAAACTATATGATAAAAGCACTCTTATAAATCGGAATTACATTAAAAATAAAAATGTAAGACTATATTTTACTATTAAAAAGAAGTGGCTTATCCCATTCAAATATTGAAGACGTTATCAGGGCATCTTCCAAATCTTCCTTGTCACTTGCACTGAGAGCGTAAGAAGTGTGAAATGGGCCCTTGAAACAAGGCAAACAGACAAATTTGTTGATAAAATATACACTTTAATTTTCAATATTATTATTATTAAAGAAATCTTACTTTGATAGAGTCAAGATAAACATTTTTCATGACGAAAACAGAGGGATCCATACAGCCATCAAATGTACGGAAAAATATTTCTCGTTCAGGAAACAAACCTTCTTCAGCACAGATAGCCATATTGTAAAACTATGTAACAAATTTTTAATTAAAAAATAAAATGACTTGATATTCGCTTGCGTATAAATTCATACTTTTATCTCGTTTTAAAAGTAAACGGTTATAACTTTTGTTACCTTGATTGAGTAAGGAAGATGCTTTTTTATTCTGTAAGAGACCAACTCTTGAAATTCTACAGGCAGCGGCTGGAATTCGTCCATAGCTTATAATGACACGCAAAGCGATTGAAATTTCAGTAAAGACGTCTCATGCTTATACCGATCCTTTTACATTCGTCATTCATTTGAGTAGTAGGCATTTGTTGTGACTTGCAATCTAAGACAGGTGTAGGTGAGATCCTAGTTCATTTATCCAAATAGAGATAATTTTTATCACTGTATAAACAGTTATAAAAATTCGTTTTAAAGGTTATCCTTATCGTCTTGGTTAATCTTCGTAAAATAGTGAGTAGGAACTACAATTATTAATTCATTATTAAAATGCTGAAGCGATTTACATTACATCATTTGACTCGCAACAATGCCTCATATCGTTTTAAATGTATCTTAACTGGAATATTAGAGTTTTTAAAGGACTGGTTTTTATTCTTGAAAGCTGTTACATATGTTATCAATATATACAAAAAAATTTTGTAATTCTTACATTTTCACTCACCTTTCTAATATTCTAAACAAGACAATTGAATGTGTTTTTAAAGAGTCCAAACGCAGAATGCTTTAAATGCTTTCTTTATGTCCCATGTGTTAAGCAACAGACTATTGCCTGGAGGGAAGGGTTTTTATATCTATAGTTGTTGTTTTGCTTTAGAGTTCATTTGCTGTTGTAAATAGCTTTGTCTAATTTTTATTTCTATATTCGCAATTTAGTGATATAAATCATAGTTTCTAAATTATTTAGTTATGAACAAAGAAATTTGCCTTCGTATAAATATAAAATATTTTTTGATTTTTTTTTTATTAAGCCTTTTTTATAGATAAACTCTATATACGTTTGTTATTTCCCTGCGACAAACTGGGCAATTTAAGTGCTGTTCTCTAAAAATGCGCGCGCATTCTTCACAAGTGCATAAATGAAGACATGGATGAAATACATTGGTTCTTGGCCTGCTTAAACACACACAACACCGCAGTTCCTGCCTTAAAGATAGCATTCCTCCAATGGGTAGTAACTTTTGAACAGAATTTAGAATTAACTGGTTAATCAGTGTTGTCCCAAATGTATGCATGGTTCTTGCTAGGCGGATTATATTTTTCAAATTGAAAACAGCCTTGGAAGCTTTCATTATTGCGACGGTTGTCTTGTTAAAATATCTAATGACCTGCTGGCCTGTCGCACTATTCACAAAATGGTTCTTCGTGTCCATCGCATAGCGGATACCAGCACGCACAAGTTTCAAACAATCCGCAGACTGTTTGCGAATGGCAAGCTTTGCTCTTGCCGTTTGTTGTGCTACGAGCCTCATTCTTCTGTGGTTCATCATCATCTTTAATGTTGCATTTGATAGCAAATATTTTAACTTTTCAAACACACGAACTAGCTGGGCTTTTACAGGTTTGAACACACAGCTTTCCAAAACTTTTAATAGTTTCTTGCTCGACTCTGGAGAAAGATGGTCACGAAGAAATTTATGAATTACACGCAAGTCGCATTTTTCCAGAGTTCTTATCGAAATTCTCCCCGCTTCAGATAATCTTCCAACTCTTAACCATGCCTCAAGACCACATGTGTTCGTGAGTTGTCTTAGGACTTGATTCCCGTATTCAATCGACCGACTGGATCCTAGAAAGTAAGGAATTTTGTTAATCATTTAAAACAATAATTTATTTCCTTAAAATGTACTTCGTGAACTTGTCTATAAAGTAAAAGGTTTAAATTTGAATCACTATTTGCATTTAATATGATCAATTGTTTATGCAATACGTTTATCCAGATACAATTTTGGTGTTTTTCTTTAAGATTTTCCTAGTTTTCATATCTTAAAGAAGACACACAAGACTAAACCGGTTTGCAATAAAAAGCTGTTATATGTTGCTTATAGTTTAGGTACTCTTTAGAAAACAAAATTATAAAACAAAGGTGTCAGCTTTGCTCTCATATCGACTGTTCGTCTTTGTTAATTCATTACTTCATTTGTGTGATTAAAACTTGAGCAAAAGACGATCAATGAGACTATAACAAACTATCCCCCCGAATATGGCAAAGAACGAGATAATGGCGGATACCAAAACATCTCGCATCTGCTTTGTAGTAAAACCTCCAGCACATGCTGCTTCCTTTCGGGAATTACTGGCGAGTGAGTTGCCACCTTGGCAATATCTGTTTGGCTACAGATTCCAAAACCATCCAGCATCCAAATTTTACGAATTTCTTCTTCGTTCAGTTTAGTTCTTCGTGGCATTGTGAAAACACAAAACAAGCAACTTGTCAGTGTCAAATAATCTGTTATTTCTAATTTTATTCTACAATGGTTAAATTTATTCACATAAATAGACAGAACATTTTATTCATTTGGCCAAATTGAATATACAGGGTGATTCAGAAAGGTAGGTCAAGAATGAAATACCATGTACAGTTTGTAGCGGGCCACTGGATCTGGCAACCTTGTAGTTTGGCGAGCTGTTTGGCTTGTGAGACTGCGCAGTTTGTTCGATCGTACAGACAGCATATGCTAAATTCTGAACTTTACGGATTGTCCTGAAACCGTGCGGACATGTCAGAAGGCCCTATGTGAATTTGCCAGCACCTTTTTATTATGGGTATTTATTGGATATTCCAATCTAAAATGCGCGTCCTCATATGCAGAATATTCTTCGTCCACATGTTATCCAGTTTCATCCGTGCCAAAAACCGAAGGGCAAAATCATGGGGTTTCAATTTCTCATAGTAATCCCCTGCTACATTTATGCTTTTCTCCCAACATTTTACAAGTGCCTGAATACCTTCAGCATAAAAATTTGTTTTTGCATCACCTCAACATAAACTTGAGAATTCATAAAAAAAAACTTTGGAAGAAAGAACTAACATTGTTCCGTCCCTTTTCTTTGTAAAGTTTCGGCGACTGCACATGCGCGAATGCAGAGTGCGTGCAGTTCCTTCCGCGAAGTGTTGTACTGCAGAAGGATTCTTGTTGCAACTTCTTGTTGGTGATTTGGAGTGGTTCCTTATGGGGTTTTTATAAACCCTGCACTTCAATACCCCTCGTGAGTTTTGTGGAACGTCTGACGTGGGACGTGTATGTTCCGATGTTCCATTTCTTCACGCTCTCACCAATAGTTGGACGTGGCTGCGATAATTTTCCCGAATTGTTACTCCTCTCTCAAAGATCCTTTCGTCTAGCCATTTTCCGCCTACGAGAAGGTTACACGAGCACGCATGTTATAACACTAATGATTAAAATCATATCAGCTTGGTTCCAAAGCGCAAGTTACATGTAAATTAGGAGCTGCCCATTACATTATTTTAAGGTGCATGATGAATTTTCGGATGTTCAGACAGTGAAGATTAACCCTGATAATTTTATGCTTTAGTCTAATGAAAAGTTTGGTTAACAGCTGTAATACATTTACATTTAATATTTTTAATGAATACCTAAAATCAACTCACCAGAAACACATGTCCATTGCTGGAATGAACACACTCTATCTGACCATGATATATCAGCAGAAATCGAAAAATTGACTGGAGATGGGGAGTAAAAATATATGGCATTTTGCGTTTGATGCATGTTCTTGTAGGCTAAAGAATCATCATTTCTATGGTTACGTAAAACAATGTAATGAAACAAACGGATGCCATCTAACAGTAATGCACGTGTCATGACCAGCTGTGATTATTCAAAATCCATTATAAAGGATATTAGAATGTCACGTCAACAAACGGCGATGCTCCAAATAGCGATCGCGATAGCCGTTGTTTGCGTAGCCGACGAGAAAGACAGGCCCCGGTATTGAAAAGTCAACTTAGTCCGAATAACAATGTAACCTTTATTGTTTCCAACAAACGAAAAATTGCTGATTATTAAAATCCAAGATGGAAACAATGTTATTCGGACTTAGATGGTCAGGTGACTTTTCCGCGCCAGGGCCTGTCTTTCACGTGGGCTACGGTCTTCGGCGAGGCCAACGAGAGACAGGCCAGGGCATTCAAAAGTCACCTGATCATCGGGGTCCGGGAAACAATCCATCCTTCATTGTTTCTAACAAACGAAAAAACACTGATTGTTAAAATCCAAGATGGAGACAATGAAAATTGGATTGTTGCTCAGACAACTATGGTCAGGTGACTTTTCAGTGTCGCGGCCTGTCTTTCTCGTCGGCTGCGCGTTGTTTGCAAATGATGTCAACAACAATAAAGACTGGATCGAGCCTTTTATGAGCGCGATAACACAGGCACATGCAATGACGTATATTAAAGATAGACTCCGAATCCTATTGTTGTAACTTGAAGCAAATTGGGAAGCTCCATGCCCAAAACTGTCATGGCCGAAAGTGAGTGAAGATTATGCAAAACACATGGCTAAACACAAGAGTAGCTGATTAATAATTCTTTCACACACCGATCACGGAGTGATAAGTTTATCTTTTCGTTTACTTTGTATTTGAAGTATTTTATTATATTTTATAAACAATTTTTCGATCATGGTTTCAATTGCAATTTCGTTTCGATTGTCTTTCAGTTACGTATTTTCATTTTAGTTACGTATTTTTGATTTATTTTTGTGGAAAATGATTCCTGATCCTTTTTCTTGTCTGTGTCTACAGTTGTACGCAGTTTAACTTTGAGGATTGGTTTTGAATTAATTATTCCTCAGGCCCAAAATCTTCAAAAACAAAGCAGCCAGACAGCTAATTACTCCACAGCTCATTCCTGCCCAGAACTATCATGGCTCAATTTGCTTCACTTTTTGCCGCTGTTAACAATAGGATTCGGAGTCTATCTTTAATATACGTCATTGGGCACATGTCTAAAGAATTGCCTGGAAAAGTCCACACTTATCATCGTGCACCTATGTCTGGTAGCCATTCAGTAAAGTATAAGAAAATAATTTTGAACATTAAAAAAAGCTGACAATAATATTTTAGCTCTCATGGAATTATAGGGACTTTCTTTGGCAGTAGAATTTCAACAAAAATTATTAAAATAAATATCTTAAAATGCAATGATGTCAGCAACAATAAAGACTTCATTATTCTTTATTGTTGTTGACATCATTAGTTTGAACGTGCGTCCACAGTATTCATCGAGAACTATGCCTGGTGCTTATCATTTTCTTAGACACGTTTGAATAGCGAAGAGCTCATAGACAAGACCACCTAAAGAGAAAGCCTGAGCGCGGAAACGCCATACATTGTTAAAACGTCATAGTTAGTCATCTTTAATCGCATTTCTACCAATATTAAGCCCTAAATTATGACTAGGTATGATGATGTAACAATGTATGAAATTTTCGCGCTCAGGCTTTGAGCACAGATCACAGATATATAATAAATAGATCGCTAGAACCCGCCTCTTCGATGAAGTTTCACTACAAAGATTATGCTGTACGCGTTCTTATGATTTTATGAAAAAATTTTCCAACTATTTTAAATTATAGCCGCTAGAAATTATGTTTAGATAGGGCTACTCTGCAATTGGACTTAGAGATCAATTTGTAATTTTTGTTTAATATCATGTTATTTAATTTTCAATTAAATTAATTATGTATTTCTTATACCCATCAGTTATTCGTTTTTGTTTTTTTTTCACCTACAGGATTATTGATAATCTTGTTTTCTTTCTCACAGAAAAGCAATCTATATTTTTTAGACTATGAATATTTAACATGAATCGTTTCAAAAATATTTAAAAAATATATTTAAAAAGACTTTAAAAAGAGACTTTTTTTTTTAATAGTGCAAGTAACAGGCTAACAAAAACACCAGTAACTTTTGACCACGGTCTATAGATATTCATGGTCATCGAGCTCCATTGTTAAAATGAAGCTAAAGTTTCTAGCTCCCGGTAGAGCGGGAACTCTATTGATAAGTGGCGCTGCATGTACAATCTGCCCAACTGCGCCTGCAGCGCCACCCTCTCGGCAGACAGAAACGTTACTTTCGTATTCAGTTTCAGTGAAAATCTCTATCGCAGGTTGCGGTCGGGAATAGTGCGATCTATGCGGCACCTGGCGCGATCTGTTTTCCTTAGTTTCTCGAAACAATGGAAAATGGCCGAAGCTCGATGACCATGAATATCTATAGACCGTGCTTTTGACCCATACAAAAAGACCCATGAGTTTTGGCATATGAGTGTAAATAAAATAAATATTCACAAATAATGACATTTAAGTAGAAGTGGTGTAAAAATAACTATAAATTTTTAAAGGTGGTCAATCTATTATAAACTGATCTATGAACAATTTTTCCATTATTTAATGCCTTTACTTCGTATTGAATCTTTATGTTCAATCTAAAATCACCTTTTACATTGTTTTCGACTGCCCTGGCCTGTATTTATAGTTGGCCTTGCTGCCTACTGTTTGACGTTAGAGTCTTCCGTGCCGAGGCCTTGTGTCTAGAAGGTGTTGCCCTGACGCGTAAAAATTACCTGACCGTAGCAGTCCGACCAACAATGAAACTTTCATTGTTTTCAACAAACGAAAAAATACTGATTGTTAAAAACCAAGATGGAAACAATGATGGTTTCATTGTTAATCGGACTTCTATGGTCAGGTGACTTTTCCGCGTCAGGGCTTGTCTTTCTAGTTGGCTTTGTTGTCGTATTTGTGTAATCGTTAATCTGTGGCTTTGAGTAGAGGCAACA